>JAFBJT010109281.1:102419-152040 GCA_016785325.1 Chascanopsetta lugubris
CCCCCGGCGTTCCCCCCCCCCCCCCCCCTCTCCCCCTCCCCCTCCCCCTCCTCCTTCTCTTATCAATGTTATAAAGTTTTACAGCTCTGAAGTCTGGCTGGTTTAAGGTCCACCACGCCTTCCACTCCGCTCCTCTCTGTCCTCTGGATTGCTTGAAATTCAAGAGCAGTCGCCCTGAAGCTCAGGAGTGACATTTGCGGCGGCGGCGGCGGCAGCAGGTAAGTCGGTTCCATCAGGAACACATCGATCATATCACGCTGTATTTTATTGGATCTGGAGCCATATTGACACAAGGCTCCTCACTTCTTTTATGCCTGTTGTTCTGCGGCCGGGGCAATCAAAGCAACATAAAGAGTATCGCTTGTAAAAAAAGAAGAAGAAAAAAAAAGAAAAAAATAGCTCTGCGCGTGACTTCTGCTTTGTTCTCTCAGGCCGGAATTCCCAGGCATGTGCAGGCGAGAGCGGCAAACTGCAGGGAGAGACGTGGTATGCGAGGTAAATCGCTGACTCGGCAAAAACAGTTCCCGGGCACGTTAAACGTCAGATCTTTAAGAACAGTTCACTTAAGCAACCGCCAATCAGCGCAGGCAGGTCGGGGAGGATGGGCGTTCTACCGTCAGCCGTCCACACACGGTTCAGATAAAGTACAAACAAACCCTGTGACGTCACAACCTCAAGCTACACTGACGCCACCGTGGAGGCAAATTATTTGCGCTTCCTGTTTTATTGCTGTTGCTTTTCTGTCGGCATCAGCTCTGCTTTCCTTATTCTACACCGAGGGCTGTAGGGAGACAAACTGGTTTTACACGTAGATGGCAAAACTTCCTGAACTTCCTCATCGACACATTTATCGCTTTCCCACATTTGCATTTTTGAAAAAGTACAGCTCATTCTGGATATTTACCGGATGTGCAACTTGAACGCAAAAACCTCTGCAGAGTAAACAGGCAGAGATTCACTCCAACTGCCGGAACAGGATTAAACCAGTTTCACTGATCAATTTGCATGATCGGCGAAAAATGAGATATAAATGAGTTCTAAAACTAGTTTTCTCTATGGAGGCACGGGCATTGTGATCCACGGCATCACACTCCAGCATTGCCCTCCTCCGTCACTGATCCCCAAGCTTGGAACTCCAAACACGCCTCTGCAATATTCGCCGCGCCCGGTCTTAACGGCGTGAATCGCAAAAGTAATGAGTGATGAAATGTTGATTATCTGCAGGAGGAGAGTCGGCTGTTTGCTCAGAAGGCAGGATTAACCATCAGTCGGCTGTGTGCTGTGGTTTCACTCTCAAACAGCAGGAGCAGAGTTTATTCCTCTGCCAAAGCCAAACATCAAGACACACTCACTGACACCAGCTCCTGAAGCGAGCTGCCTGATTTCATTTGGTTTCTCGTTGAAGTCTTGAAACAAAATGTATTCCCAGTGAAAACAGGGAGAGTGTTAGAAATGCAGAAATGAATATTCCTAAATGGAGCTGAAGTTTATTCCTCTTGATGCTTTTCAGTAACGTTGGCCGACTGGCGCCGAGGGTCGGAGGACAGAGGGAGACAAACTGGGATTGGCGAATACACAGGCCTGGAATGTGCACACAGCCAACGCATGTGGCTTCACACACAGTTCCTTTGATGTGCAGAACTTTGTATTTGCGGGATCAGTCTCGTCATCATCACATTCGAATGAGTGTTTCCACGAATGCTTTGACAGAGGAAACAGTGCCTGTTTGCGTATCTTGATATTCCCGTCCATATTAGCCGCTGGGTCCCGACTGGTTGATCGACATGTTTGTTGTTGTTGTTTGTGTAAAACACACGCAGCACATACACACCGTGTGGCATGTTCTGAGGGCTGTTCCCTGCTCAGAGTCACGTCGCGAAAAATAGAGGAATAGAATTGAGGAATAAAGTCAGCGAGCAGAAATCAACCAACAGGTGGACGACGACGATGACGACGACGACGACAACAACAACCACGACAACAAGAACAGCAGCAGCAGGCGAACGGGCCGAGAGGAGGAGGCGGAGAAAGTGAACGTGTGTGCGCGCGGGGGGGGGGGGGGGGGTCGGGGCGAAGTGGTCAGGGCGAACAGGGGGGAGACCGGACACGGATGCAGCTGCGCAGACACAACAGACAAACCGACAAGAGAGCGAGAGGCTGAGCTACAGAGCACGGTGCTCTGGTAACCAGTGCATCTACTCCCTGCGCTTTCCCATCACATCATTCATCCAGAAACTTTGTTTGTTTTTTTTTTTTTCTGCGGTAAACAGCAGCTGGCTGGCGACACTGTGGGAATTACAGCTTCTGCAGTTAAAGGTGCAGGGTGTAGAATTTGGACACATCTACTGGTGGCGTCCAATGTTGTGAGTTTGTAGTCCATTCTGGGCTACTGTAAAAAAATACTAAATACTAAACTAAAAATACATGGCCGCCTCCTTGGAGAGGACTGGCTTCATTTGTTTATCATGAGAACTGGGTACAGGAAGTGTGCTGAGCATTGCAGCAAAAAAAGACACAGTGGACAAACGGTGGTACTGCAACCGCTGAGGTGGTCTTACGGTGTTATGTGCCAACTTCCACAAAAACACATGCGCTTACATCAGCGCATACATTGTTTAGCTTTAGTAGAAATATTATTCTAACTGTTAATAGATTCATTAGGTTCTTCCAGGTAATACATTCACCGGTTATCTATTTTTCAATAATATTCCGATATCTCATAATGAGCAGGCATCAGTCCCACTCCTGCTCTATCAACCACACAATGCAAAAGTACAGCTGCAGAGGTATATACAATTTGTACCAGCTTTCATTGGTTTCAGACGCTGTATCCACTTCTTATTATACAACCCCGGCCTTCACATTCAAATACAAAGGGCTCATTCCCCGGTAATGAAAACAACGATTCATACATTCAGGTGATTAACCACTCATAAAACATTAGAATGATTATTTCATATTCCATTTGCGCCAAAACTGCACACACTGACCCTTTAAGTATGTATGTATATTTGAATACGGAATAAGATCGATTCTCACTTCGGGGGAAAAGACACTCATCTGTGAGTCAGTGGTTCATATAGTTCCCCTTATTAACATCTGAGTGAACACCTGTCATGTACCTGTGCTCTCCGCCGCTCTGATTATGCTAATCTGAGGAAAAACACGTCTGCAGTTAATCAGGAACATTGTCTGTGATAATTAATCCCGCGAGCATCTCGGCTGGAGATCCTGTTTTCTCTGCTTTCGTGTGAACTGGCGTTCGTCGCAGCAGTGAACAGGTGTCTGGAAAACTCAATTTCAATGTGAATGTGATGGAGAAATTTCAATGACACCATGTTGTTTTTTATTCTCTCTCTCCTCCTCTGATGAACGAACCCCCCACCCCCACCCCCAGATGATGTTTATGCATACGCCCTGGCCAAGACCTTGACGAAAGTTTCCTCACCTGCGACTGTGGGACTCTACTCGTCATGTCAGAATCAAATCAACATGATCCTTGGACAAACGGAAGGTGTGTGGACTGTTTACGTAGCGTTTCTTTGTGTCAGCCGAGCCTAAAGTCTGTTCAGTGCCAATCCACTGTCTTAGTTAACTCAAGCTTTCCTCTTTAAAAGGGGCATTTGGCACATCATCGGACTGGTCCATATGAAATAGACTGATCGTGTGCTGCTCGATATAAAACTGCAAATATAGATACATGTAAAATTGCAAGAGCTAGCAAAACCTAAATAAATTTGAGCGTGTTAATTGGCGGGTGAATGTGTGTTATATCTTGAACTCGAGACTCAGTGAGGTTGAAGGGTGAGGTTGAGGGTACTGCTGCAAAAAAAAAAAATCTAATGTAAAAAATGTAAATAAACAAAATAAAATGGAATATTTGTTGCAATAATTCACATCTCAACAACAACCCACCCTGTTGTTTCTCAGTATTTGATCGACCTGCTCCTGAACCGGTCCTATATGAAAACATACAGGATCGATTGGAGGTGTCGTGCTGCTGCATCTTAGCAGGTCGTCATTTCATCTGCCAGATGACTCCAAATGTGACAGTCAATAAAACATGTGAAAAAAATGCAAATTTAAGGGTAGGTTATTAAAAATGTATGATCCGTCCACCAAGTTTTGAGGAAATCCTTCCAGCAGCCAACTAAAGTTAAAGTTCAACTCCTTCTCCAAAGTGATAACAACTCATATTCTGTGACATCAGAACAGAGTCACCTTGTTCTGGAAATATGTGAGGACCCCATCACAAAAATGAAAGTTTTGATTTCATATGTGCCGTCTGTGACATTGAACAGTCTGAATGGAACATGTGCAGCTGAGATAGAAAACTTTAAGGCTGTTTATTTGTGTTATCCTGAAGGTCTAACACTGGAGGGCCGTCACTGTGATTTCTATAAACCTTGGCAGACAATGTTCCAGATGGTGGACCATGCTTGATGGTCACATCGTGATGAATTTTATTTTTTTTTTACATTGTACATAACTGTTCATTTCTGTAGAAAAGTCTGGCTGATGTTTTCCCGAGGGCGGGTTTAGTTCCATGCTTCAGGACATTTCATCAGTTGTTTGGAGGCAGACAAGTGAAATTCCTCTTTCATAAAGAAGATGAGAAACCATCAGAGTACTTAACTCCTCTGCCTTGGTTTAAATTATTCCTCTAAACATGCTCACATTTTGTGAACATCTGTCTCCTCAGTGTCCATGGACGAGGAAGCTGCAAAGATTGAGAGTGAACTCAAAGAAAGGCCTCGGCCCGCTAAGTACTCCATCATAGACTTCCTGAGCCTCATTCGCCGACTGCTCTTCTACAAGCCTGTTCTGACTAAGATGAACCAGCAGCCCCCTGGCATCAGGTTCGTCTATGTGAATTTCAGTGCCTGGCATTTCGCCGGCAGCGACCTGCTCTGGGCCGGATTGGCCATACGACTGTTTCGGGCCATGCAGTTCCATTTTCAGAAGCTCACGCTTGCACTCTACCGTGTGGCTCAGTGCGAGGAAGAGGACGAGTTCAAGAAAAAGGTTTGTGATTTTTTTGGGTCACCGAAGATTGTACAGACATTTTCTTTGTGGTATCAAATATGTTTTCTGCAAATATAATATACATCACTGTCAAGATAGAGACATTGAAGTCCATGAACAAATGAGCCGTCTAGGCTTTACTCTTCAAAGCCATAAGATCTCAGGTGAAGGAGTCAACTTTTTTTGATCAAATGATGGTGGCAGCTAAAAAACCCAAACATAATACAATTTTAATATCATGCCCTGTGGATCAAGAAAGTACAAAATATGCCAATCCATTCTCCCTTTTAAACTACTCATTGTGGCAGAGGAAGGAAACGGTATCGGCATTGATTGATAGGATGTCACGAATGTCTGTGCACAACTGTGTGACAGGCAGACCGATCAATCAGTGTACCAATCAATCCTCCAACAAAGCGATATACCAACTTCTTGACCAACAAACCAATGTGCCGACCAATCGGCCAACAAAATAATCACAACAAAGCAATAACATACCAAATCCACCATGTTCCAACAAATTAATATACCAGCCAATCGTGTCCACCCACATGCTTGTGGTATCTAAACGTCCTCTCATTTCTTCTGTGCTCTCGTTTGTTTTCTTGAAAATCGGAAGATAGTGAAGGATGGTACCAAGAGCTGGAGGCCCAAGAGGGTCTGCTGCTTCCCTCTGTGGCTCTTCCTCCTGTTCCTTCTGGTGGTGCCACTCATCCTCCTGATATTCCTGTTGGTATTTGACATTCCCAAACCTGTGAGCGAGAAACAAGTCGGGCAGGTGACCAAAGGCCAGGTGGGGGTGCTGGAGGGCTTGATCATCGCTTCCCTGGGAGTCCCTGCAGCAAGCGCACTTAGGTTCACCTATCAAATGGTCAAGAACCTCATCATGAACCAGGAGCGCAACATCAAGAAGGGGATGGACAGCGTGCGCTTCAGCAATAAACTGGGCTTCATGAATGAGGTGAGGAAGGAGATGTGGCTACTGTCTCGCTTCATCCAGTTCATGGAGATATTCGAGAGGCGAAGGATTCGAGTGGTGCTGAACATCACCAATTTGGATCGCTGCACGCCGAAAAAGATCGTGGCGGTTTTGGAAGCCATCAACATTCTACTCTCGGACGAGGAGAGTCCGTACATTTCCATCCTGGCTGTGAACCCGGAGGTCCTGGTGCAGAAAGTGAACTTTGCAGACGACTGCTTGTGTAAAGACGACAGAGCGTATGCGCTGCTGAACCGCATCGTGACTCTGGCCTTTACCATCCCAACTCTGAGCGATGACTCAAAGCACAGTTTGTATTACAGCCTCACCAACAGTTCAGAGCTCCTGAACAGCAACAACATGTTGGAAGTTGGACACAGAACCAGGGATCACAAGAAGTCATCAGATGTAACGGATGTACTCATCCCATTGGAGGAGCCAAAGCCACTAGTCGCTGAAACTACAGCAGCACTGGATGTTAACGACGAGGAAGTGGAGTCACTGGTGAGGAGAATCCTGATCAGCAACGACCGAAACATAGACCAGTACATATCGAACGATGTCATGTCTATGAGGAGGGTGATCAACTCCATCCGGGTGACCGTGATCATCATGATGGCCTTGAAGAAACAGCTTCCTCCACCGCAGCGCGTCGCTGCTTGGGTGGTCCTGGCCGATCAGTGGCCGTGCCGACTCAGCTGGATCATCCAGTGCGCCGAAGACGCGGAGCAAAGAGCAGACATCGATGGCGAACGCGAGACCGACGACGCAAAGACCTTGTGGGAGGTGTTCAGTGAGTCCAAGGCGGAGCTGTACGTGATGAGGTCCGAGATCGAGGACCTGCTCGAGCAGGACGGAGACCCTGAGATGTTCGAGAGGTTGCTCACGGTGGACTTTCAGTTCACCGTGAAAGACTTGAAGACGTTCGAGGTGGCGACGGTCAACCTGGACCATTCCATTAGGAAGGAGCTGGCTCAGATGCGAGGGACATCCAGGCTGAGGGATTCCGGTTGGATGAGAGATCTCGCTCCTCTGCCCATCACAACCATCATCAAGATGGATACGGACGACTTATGCAAAGAGGTAAGAAAGTCTCTCACGAGTTAAAATGATCATGATATCAGTGGTGGCGAGTTCTTCGGCAAACGCCGTCAGATGAAGAAGAGAAGAACAACAAAACTGTTTTGATAAAGAAGTCACTCAATATCAACCTTTTCCCATCGAGCCAAGAGCATTTTTCAACACAGCAGTGGAGCGCACTCCGAGGAGCCAGTCTGGAGTTGTGTGGCTCGTCGCCTGCAGCTCTTCATCGAACCGCTCGCTGAGGCCGCTGCTTTTCAATGTCTCAATTTCTCTCTGTAAAAACTGTGAAGTTGTCCACTGCTGAGACAAAGAGCGAGAAAGCCTCAATTTGTCAATGGGCTTTTTATCCGTCTGTTACGCCGAGCCGAGTGACGCATGCAAAAAAAACGACTGCCCAGCTTTGGAATTAAAAGCTGCCACGTGTTTTGATAGAACAATTTCATAGTCTTGCATTATACAACAGAATCCCTTTGTGTGTATCTAAAACCAGCCTTAAAACGGCCGAGCCAAAAATGACTATCTATGAATAGTTTTATTTTATAAGTATTCTTTATCTATTCAAAGCATGTCTTTTGCTGGATGTTGGCGACAGAAAGTGGTTTTAGAAAAAATGTATCACTCAGCAAGGATTCACGTTTCTCCTCTCCAGCGTTAATTCTAATTCCCCTTTCTCTCCAGTTGGAGAGGATGAAGTTCTCCGGAAAGCACATCGATAAAGTGAAAAGCCACGACCTCAATGGCATTGCACTGCTCTTCGGTAATACAGATGACCTCAAAGACCTGCTGGATATGACTTATGGGGAATGGGCAACCTTCCGACTGCACTTCCTGGGTTTACCGACACGTCTCCGACCTCAGTACAAGAACCTGCCGCTGGCACCTGCTAATCTTCAGAACCAGCTCCTGAGATTTAAAGCACATGGGCACCATCATTACTCATCTAGTGCAAGTCTGGTTAGCGGCTCTGTGTAAGATGCTACTCTGATATGTCTTGAAATATGATGAACCGGTGAAGTATTACAACAGAGAGGCCAAATGTTTCAGTGATACTATTAGATGATTACAGACTCGGAAAATATGTTTATTGCCAAGGTTACATGAGAAAATCAGAAGTATTCTTATGTGTCTTTGTATCAAGTTTAGAGTGTAATTACATATGCTGGGGGCAGAGCCACTCAAAATTCACAACAGCGACCAATAGGCCCCACCCACTTATAGCTATAGACGTAAAAATGGGAGCGAGGGAATCCAGGTACAGCTCCTTGGGTAGGATCATTGTCATTGCAAGACAAGACTACAGCCCACTCATCCAACAGTGTGTGCCGTCTGGCAATGACCTCATACGTGCTCGTTACTTCACTGATGAAAAATCATCAAAGTGGTGTCAGTTTGTGGGGATTCTCCCATTGAACAAAAGAAAACAAAATCCAACGCAAAAACCCCATTGACTTTTCACAGAGGGAACGTTTGCATTGAGAACTTCCCAGTTGGCCTACAAAAATGTGACATCCCTGAGGCACTTTATACAAACAGAGAAAATGTGTTGAACTTTTCAATCCATTGATGACGGTGTATCACCATCACTGCCAAACTGATCAAAGGTTAACAAGCTCCCTGCTTCTCCTCTTCCACTCCAACATACTACATGTTTCTTACAAACCTTTGGAGGCACCTCATCACTCCCCACATTCTAAACTGGGACAGGTTACTGAGCCTCGGCGCCTCAAGGACTTCATATTGTATTTGTTCAGACCCGGTAATGCTCATATATTTGTCACAGTCGCGGCGAGGTGAGGTGTTGTGGTTGAACGGTGCTATTGTTTGTGTTGTTAGTCGAACTTGTAGCTTTTCCTCTCTCGTCATGTCAAAATGTCTACTGTGAAAATGGTCTATTATTGGGCTACACTGTTTTAGCTGGGGAACGGGAAAGGATGCATGCTGCTACCAGTGAAAAACACAGATTACTAAGTTTTACATTCTGTTTAGAATATCAAATTGCATGTTTCTTGATTTTTTTTTCTTGAATAATATGATGTATTCAGTCCATCAGTAATTTACTGTATGAGATATTAAGCTAGATAATGCAATAAAACCGCATGTTGATGGTAGTTTTGATGTTTTTTTATTCTTGTTTTGACTAAGTGGTTTTCATTATGTGCGTGTATTTGTAAAATCTAACTAAATTGCTTATGAACACTGGTAAAATAAAATGGATACATAATAAACAGAAATCCACCTTAATATGTTCAGGTTTTATAGTTTAATGATCATTTAACAGAAAAACCCAATGCTATATGTTTCCTGTGTGATTCTGTGACTCCATGCAACGCGAGCAAATGTAAACTGTCAATGAAAAAACATCAAAATCATAATGAAAAAAATAAATGCACATCCACACAAAAACTACTTTAAAAAAAATCTATGTCAAAGGCCACCGTGTTAAATAGTCAGCAGAAAGGTTCGTCTGTTTTGCTTTGAGCAGTTTTCACTCAATATATATCAGTGCTGATTCCCAGGCATTTACAGTGTGAGCTGAAAGATTCCACTGAGCGGACGGTACACAGTAAACAGATAAACACAAAGAAGCTCAATAACATAAACGATTATAACGGACTTTGTCATTTTAAAAACGTAACATCTGATTGGCCAAAACAAAGTTTTTCCAAAATATATGGATCATGGGGGTAACTGGACAAATCAACAGTCATGGGGGAATTATTTTGATAAAATAACTACATGTGGATGCTATATCATTAAAAGGGTAAGGGTTATATTAAAGTTAATTCTAATGTTTGTTTAATATGACCATATTTTACTATGTTTACATGGACACAAATTAAGGGAATAAAAACCAGGTCAAAATGGCTTATTCATTTCATATTTGGCAGCATTCAGTCATTAGTAAAAAAAATATGATTTGTTTTCACTATTAGTAAGAAGAGGCAGCGTTATGATCATCCTCAAGAGCACAGCGGTTCATTTGTCATTTTTCCCACTCGGATATGAAAACACTAAGGTCAAGAGACAAATAAAGTACCTCTTCTAGTTATTCAGTCTTTTCCTCAGAGATTTTAAGATAAAGATCGCTACACTAAGGTATACCGGTATCATAAGTATATGGAAGTTACATTTTTATTTGCATTTTAAGACATAGTTCATTTTTTCAGCGTAAAGGGAAAACTCAAAAACAAGCCTAATTTAAAAGAAAGAGGGGGGGCAGTTTCCTTACTTGGACAGGGGTGAGGAAAAATACATTTGAAAATGTCAGTTTAGGAATGTGAAAGAAAATCAAAAAACAAGAAAAGATCTGTGTACAGGCACATTTACGACAACAGTGGTGTATTCGTTATTTATACATATTCATATTTGTCAAAAGGATCCCTGATTTACACGTTCGTAGGAATTTACTAGATTGATGCCGGGCTCTTATTTTGAAAAGCAGCGAGTATTTTACGATCACAGGCACAGCAGGTTTATATCACTGTCCTACTCCAAGGTCGTGAGGCGGCTCACTTGCGTCCCAGCGACTCTGCGAGCTTCTTCAGACGCTTCTTGAGCTCCAGAGGAAACTTCTCATAGCATTTTTTACAGACAGGCTTCATGTCAAACTCAACAAACTTGTTTCTGCAAGGAGGTAAAAATAAACACCACATCAATGCTGAATTTATTACTTAATGACTCGTCTCTTGCCTACATTAACCTTTCCTGATTCACACCCCCCCCCTCCCAACACATCCTGAGTTATTTGTCTTAATGCTGTCCTCACTGCAGGGTGAAATGTATTAAAAGTCATCGTCTCCTCTGCAGAATTTACATTATAATTAGGTTTGTAGTTTTGGTTCATAACTCAACTTCTTATCATCTCCACTATAAATGGAGCCACTCAAAAGTGGCCTTACAACAGCTTCACCCTTTACTGCAATGCAGCAATATTTATTTCATTTAAAAAAAAAAAAAAAGGTACAGTATGCAGATTTTTAAGAGTTGAAGTTAAACCTCATACAAAAGTAAAGAATCTTAATCATTTTAAATTGAGCACTGGATATGTGATATGCATATTCATTACTACAATAGCGTATCTGGCTGAGTGTGTTGGCCATCACCAAATCCCACTGGTGTCGTTGGACAGAGAGACAAGCAATAAGCAAGGCAGGTGAAATGTGAATAAAGTTATAAAGTCATAACAAGTTTTGCTCTGAATGATTGTGGCTATGGAACATGGAAGCAGCTGAAGGGTGAATGAATGTGTGTCATAGCGTTGGTGTAGGAATTTGCGTTGGCATAAGATGACAGGGGGGTGACCTTGTCCACTCACGTATTGTTTTCCCATCGGTCTTATTTATAGCAGGGACTGATTAAAACCTGCGTTGCTTGCAGAGTCATTCAACACAGGAGTGAATGACAATTAAAACTTTTCATGCAGCAAAAGATAACTTTGTACCTGGCCATTCGTGGGATTTCTGATTTTGATTTTGTTTCTAAACCAATGAGAAAGGGGTGTTTTTGGCTCCTGCCCACATACTTAACCTTTGAAAAGTCTTAATAAGCATCAACGGAGAATAAATCATGTTTGACAGACAATAGTCAAGAATATCACAGAAAAAAACAGCAGAGTCCTGGTTTGACTTAAGAGGGGTGGTGGGTGGGTGGGGTGGGGGGGGTGATATCATGCAGCTCTGGCAGAGGAGTAAACAAGGAACAGCACAGAAGAAGAGGCAGGCAGAGATAACGCACACCAAGCAACGGACGGAGTGGCGAGTTGTGAAGAATAATAACTCTACGCACACACAGCGGGTTTTTTCCTGCGCTCTTTGGCATCGCGCTCACGTCGAGCCAGGCGGCGCTTCAGCTCCTCGGGCATGCGCTCATAGCAGTGCTTGCACACCGGCTTCAGGTCAATTTCAACAAACTTATCTCTGAATTACCATAGACGCAGCAAGTGAAGCATGTAAGAAGAGAAATTGGAGGAAAAAGGGGGGGGGGGGGGGGGGAGGAAGGAGTCAGTGAGGGAAAGGTTGGAGGAGACAGACACACACACACACACACACACACACACACACACACACACACACACACACACAGCCAGGTGTTAAGACTGGACATAGAAAGTAGTTTGTGAAGGGAAAACTGCAGCCTCGCTCAATCCTGGCGTTAACTTCTACCTTGAGTGACCCGAGCTGAAATCCAGGTCTGAATGCGCTCATAGGGATTTTCGTTCAAAACAAAATCGGAAGGTGGTCTGGTCATTTCAGTGAGAGGCCCCATACTCCATCCTGCATTCTTGTCTGTGGACTCGAGTCAATTCGTTTTGATTCTATTTGAAAGAGTGTAGAGCGGGTTCTGTTCAGACTTGCTGCGGTTCAAAACACGCACCACAGAAGAGGATCAGAGAGTCTGAATTAAATGCTGCGTCATCCGACACGGGCCGCTTTGAGGGCGGTTTATATATCCGCTCGACTCGCCACTGAATTGAGACGGTGATGTTGGAATGCCCATGGGGAGGACGTCAGCGAGCAGCAGTGACATCCTGAGCAGACAACCGTGGCACCAAAGCATCTGAACCGTGGGCTGTGGAAGCATTCTGGGGTTTCGCTGCTGATGACTCGGCACAAAAACAGAGCCGACTTTGTGTCTCACACTTCAGCGGCAACAACGACGCAGGGTGACCCGATATATTTACTCCCCGGTTGCAACAGTCACCAGGACCTTTAGTTGAGGAAATTAATGTTGGACCATTGGTCTTTTATGCATATAAATATATATACAATGAATCAAATTCGCACTAAAAAGCACTATGAAATTGTTCAGACTTCCAGCTGTGTGATAGCACAGAATTTGGTCTTCACACACACACACACACACACACACACACACACACACACACACAAAAGAGATGTCATCAACTGCACAAGGGGCAGTGGAAGTGAGATCTGATCACAAGTGGTCGCAGGAGACGAGTGCGGGTCTCATTTCAAAACAGAGACACTTGACGCTGTCCACTTATGATGGGATGTCTCGGGATGGATGCCGGTAGCAGGGCGCGGTAAGGCCCGAGAGAATAACCGTCAGCTGTTAGTAGTGTTCGCAAGCGGGTGACGCAAGACGCTGTTAGAGACGGTCACTTACTTGAGAGTGAGCTTGGTGTTGCAGGTGGAGCAGGAGAAACAACTGACGCACCAGGCCTTGTTAAGGGCTGACACGACTGTTCAGAAAAAAATAAAAAAAGAAGAAGGGAAAACTTTTATATCTGAAAGGAACGTTCAGTCTAAATGACTAAAAACACCAAAATAGATATGAGCTTTATTATATTTACACTCACCATCGCCCTCAATCACGCGGTTGCAGTGATAGCACACATCGCCGAAGAGCTTAATAGAAAAACAAGGCGATTAGGTGTTCATCCGGCAAACACAACATGTATTTGTTGAAGCGATAAGGAGGTTATTAGTGTCGTGTCCTCCTTTCGGAGACTTTGCCAACATTATCATGTCTGTCGTGTCCTCCAAAGCCATTCTTTTCACACCCTCGGCCCTGTTTTTCTTACCTGGTTGTAATGAGTCTCGCAGTATGCCAGCCCCTTTCTCTCGTAGTGGCGATGACCGAGGAAAGGTTTCTCACACTTGGCGCAGACGAAATGCTGTTAGAGGAAAAAAAAAAAAGAAAAGAGGATGAATGAAAGACTCTAAAGTAGGTGAATGATTAAAGGAGCAGGCGGCGACACACGAGATGAGCGGCGATACCTTTCTAATGCCAGATAAATAAGTGGAGAGGCTGGCTGCAAATTTAATTCCAGCTAATGACCATTTTTAGAATGAAACTAATGACTTTCCACTTCTGATAGTGTTGTTTGTTCGTTTTTTGTGAGAGGCTTAAAATCCGGCGGCCTGCAGACAGAAGAACACACACTTTGTTCCGCTGCGCTCTGCCCGGGGAGAAACAATCCTTCTCATTTAAAACAAGCACTGGTCACATGTCTCCGAATGCCTCAAATCAAATGAGCTCATTCACAGTGATTTAGATTTAAAGTGGTTTATGTAATTGAATATTGTTCCTATGCATGTGTAATGGTAAGTACATGTGAATTGTGCTTTTGTGCAAAGGCAACACTGCATTTTATGAGAGCTCTTACAAGGAGGTCAACATGACACTTTTGTCAGAAACCCAACTGACAGTGTGCGGAACAATTTTCATCACTATCACAATCACTAAGTTCATTTTACAGACAATAATAGAGGCAACTTCCCAGTGAGAAGGGAACTGTCCCCTCTTTTTTTTTTTTAGTAACATCCTGTTCACTCATTAACATTAAAACGACCGTTTCAACAGAAAACAAAACAGTTGCCTTGTTCCCCTGTAACTTTGTTTTAGCAGGAACCAACTCCGCTGCTTCCAAACAACGGACGCAGACATGTTTTCATCAGACTGTGAAAACGCAGTAATGAAACACTGTTTATGTGTAAATAGTCTCCTCTGTTCACCAACCTCTACGTGCCACTGCTTGCCCATGGCATTGACAACACGGCCCTCGATGGGTCTCCTGCAGGCACCGCAGATTGGAACACCCATCTTGTCGTGGCAGGGCAAACAGTAGAGCTCTCCCTTCAGCTCCCTGGCATCTGCCGTCAATTCTTTCCTGTGGAGAGAGAGAGAGAGAGAGACAGTAACGTAAAAAAGAAAAAGGAAAACAAGCTTTCATTTCTAATTTACATACAATTTTTACTGTGTCGTTTTGAACACGTCTCAGCATTGAATGGCCGAACTCGCAGGCGGTCCCGACACCAGACTTGTGGTCACTCCCCAGAGTTTATGTCCGAAAACAATCACAATAATAATAATAATAATAATAATAATAAATAATGATTTGCGATGTTAGGACTGACCCACAGTTGCTGCAGTTGAAGTGATCGGGGTGATAGGGATCATTCTTGAAAATCAGCGGCTGCTCCTCGATGATGGCGTGACACTTCTGGCAGATGTACTTGCCCAGGCCGCGGGCTTTCTCCCGGTTGTGGCACGGGCGGCAGAGGTGCCTGAAATAGAAGAGGAATAAAGTTCATTGGTCTGCAGCGGCTCCTAACTCCAAAATATTGGTTAGGAGAGGCAGCAGGGAGTGAGTCACTCGAGCCCATTGTGAGTGTGTGTGTGTGTGTAACCACATCTTCCACAGGCTGTCACAGTCTTATATTAAGTCCGTAATAAGATGGGATACTTGCCTGCCAGCATTTTTGACAAATCCCACGTCTGCGAGCACAGCCTGGCAAATGTCACAGCAGAAGCAGTCGGGGTGCCAGCTATTGTTCATGGCCTTAATGACACGACCGATGATGAACTCCCCTGAAGGAAACCACAAGTGAGAGGTCATCTTATGGCAAGTGTAAGTTTGTCTTTTCCAATATCTGCAGCAGATAGACATTTTTTTTTTTTTATTGCTCTGTAGTAGTCAATAACGCGCAATCCACTGCGGAGCCCTGCGGAACACTGCAGCTCTGTCTATACTGTTCTCAAAGTGACACTTGGATGTTGAATGCATTTTAATTGTCTATTTAATTTTAATCAGAGTATGTCTATGTGTCCCCGGGCACGAGTGAGCAGTATTTAAATTCATCTTATATGGCAGTAAAAGGTGTCTTGGGCCATCTAAATACATGGGGGGGGGGGGTTTCCTTAAGTGGAAGTGCTTATATATACTTGAGGTTCAGTGAGGACACAAACAAAATGTGATGGGCAGGGAGGCTCGAGATACAGACATAAGGACAATGGCGCAATGGGTGATGAACGTTTTGTTATTCACTGCTTCGTCGGGTCAAGTAAACACCGAGGAGACAAATGATGCACATACTGTGCGTCTTGATGCAAAGAGGTGGACCAACAGAGGAGTTTGGCAGACTACCACGCAAATCTAATTATATTTGCAGATGCCAAAGACGTAAACAGTTTCCACGTTCATCCCTGCAAGACTCACAAAATGCCAAAACAATCGGTTTCCCTGGCTACAGGGTTTAGTGAAAATGTCATCTCTGGCTAAATTCTAAATCCAGCCGCCTGCAAACAAAAACAAAATGTAAGCGGGGGTGGAAAGCGTCATCTCAAATGATCACTTGACCGGTGCCACGAATAACCGATGGCCCGTCTGTCAGATATTAGATTCACTCCGGCCAGGCCCGACATCAGCTGCTTTCAGACAAGCACATGCGTGAATGCAAATATCCGAGTCAGAGCCTCCAGAGTTTCTGAGCATCTTCTCCTGCATACACCATGACACCATTCCCATAGAAAGTTCAGAGTGGCTCATGTATGAATGCAGCAGGAGATCCACTCAGGGATTGGAGCTACTGGACATGGTCATAAAAGAAAGACGGGACATGTCCCAATGCACATCCTGAAGGCAACATGGAAGAAATAAACACTGCGCTCACAACTCATTTTCACCGCGGGCCACATCAGCGTTATGGTCAAGGGGCCGGTTTTGTGTGATTACTACTTAACATACTGTAAAATAACTGTCTTCATACTTGACGATCATTTATTCAAGTTACAAATACTGTTGAAATGTAAACGGGGGGAAAAAGTAAAAAGTGGGATGTGTCATGAACTAGAGTTCGCTTATGCTTTGGACTTTTATTTTTTAGACAATCATAGGCCTTTAAGCTCTCACGGGCCACATGACATGATCCTCCGGGCCGCATTGGGCCCGCGGGCCACAAGTTTGACACGTGTGTTTTGGACGATGCCAAAAAAAAAAAAGGATGCCTCCATGGAACCCTGTGTCAAATGTGAGCGATGGATGAATATCAAAGCAAAACGAGCAAAACAAATATATCTGCCGAGATCACGGAGGAAGGACCGCAACGCATGTGGACGTCAGAAACGGCTCGTGTTGCCATTTCTCTCCCAGGAATGACTTTCAAATGTGTCAAACGTTGCATCAAGTCAACGGCTCATTCAATTGAATCTACAGAGCGTATTTATACATGACGGACTTATACGACCCTCAGTAAACAATGGGGACCTCCGAGGCACTCACCACACTGGTGACAGCACGGAGCGAAGAGCATCTGAAAGTCGTGTTCGCAGTACTTCCTCCCTTCAAACTGTGAGGACGAGAAAGTTGAGGAGCAGATAAATCACCGCCGCTCCGGCCCATCATTGTGATGCTTCGTGAAATCCATTATGTTGATGGGAACAGTATATGCGAGTTGCAGTACCTCGTAGAAGAGTCCCTCGGGAAACTGCTGGAAGCACTGGGCGCACACAAAGCAATGCTCGTGGTACAGCTCTCCATTACTGTTGACAATCTTCTCGGTTGGAGCGAAGCCACTCTTACATCGCACGCAGGCGGCGCTGGCCAGGGCATTAGCGATGCTGTTGCATGAGACAAGAAAAGACCTATTAGTGCATTCGCTCTCCCCCAGAGCCCCGGCGACAAATGGCCCGGGACGCCAGGCTGGACCGATGTTTATCATTTTTCACATCGCTCCCACATGAACTGCAGCGTCGGATTGGGCCGCTGTCAGCATACAAATAATATGTGAATCAGTATGGGAATACGGCGGTAACACTTAGTCACAGCAGCGCCATCGTCTCCTAATATGGTGAGGACAGGGAGGGGAGCGATTCCCAGCTGAGTGTATGTGTGTGTTGCTGCATCTCCTCCTCACATAAACACACGCACCTGTGCGCCATGCGTCGAAAATCAACTAGTTGATGGACTCATCAGCCGAGACCGGCCGTAGTGATCATTTACTCTCGGAGAGTCATATGTTTAATACATGAAGGTGATTGGATGCCGCCCGTCTTTTTGACGGTTCGGCCAAGAATTGATTTGAATATTTCAGCAGGTTTTTGCCGAGTGATGAATCAGAATGAATGAATGAATCTGATTATAGAATCTTTGGTTTAAGGCAATTAGAAACTAACTCTTCTGCCTTTCTACTAGCTTGTCCATCTGGATATAATCTAGATTAGTTGATCATGACAACAACTATTACACCCACAGACACGCACTGTTTATCCCAGTACAAACTAGTTTTATTTCAACGTCCATTCAAATCTCATATTTCTACTCGTAATACAGTTGAGTGCAATTCATAGAATTCAGTGACATCAAGTGGTGAAGATGCACGTTGCGGTTACATACTAACACATGGAAGCCATCAGTCATCATTAAAACTAAAGGGGGTTTAGTTTGTCCATTCTGAGCCACTGTAAAACACCTTGATAAAGAGTGGGTTGGTGACTTGCTTGATTAAAATTCATTGGCAGGTCGTGGTGACGATTCATACGACTTATTGAATTAAACTTTGTTTTCGCTGCACTTCGAGTTGGACCTAGCTAGCATGCTACACGAACAGGTCCAGATCTGAGACTCGGGCTCGTGTTGTTAAGACGAGCCGATACATATCACCCGCGACACGACTTTGAAGCGACTGCCTCACATTTCGATACTTCATAATTATTGGTACTTTAAAGCTAGCAGCTAGCATTGGGGCAACGTTGGGCTAACTTTGCTTACGTTGCCACGCTAGCATGCCGTTAGCTTTAGCTCACTAGCCTCGGGGGGGGCTAACCATAGACCTGAAGTTGTTGTTTACGTTTGTTTGTATCCGAGTTACCGAGAAGGCAAAATGCTTTACCTGCCCGTCATTCCTGCCACACCCAGCATCACCTCTTAGCACCGCAGCTCTGAACCCGAAGCTGGACGGTGGAAGCCGATTCCTCGCGCTAAACCCCCGCCCCCGTACTAGTTAAGTGGGCGGTCGGTGCGGTGCAGGGGAGGGTGGTCCTAGCTGCCGGGAGACTCGACCCCTGCCTGCGGAGCCAGGTCTGAGCTGGCAGAGGGGCGGTGGCGGCTTCAGCCCACCCACGCTCCCTGTGCAGGGAGTGTCCGGAGAGGAACAACAGCAACGGACTCACATACAAACATTATGGGGGGGGGTTCTTATGAGGTTTCATTGAAATCAGTTATTTTGTTGATTTGTACAATCTAGTGTAGTCATCTGCAGAATTTTGAGGTTAACGGTCAAATGTGTATGTGTGATATATGTTTGATAAAGTATGCACATACTTATTGTATTGTACACAAATATTGATATTTTAAAAAATGTTTTTCATAATGTGACACACGTGGAAATGTCAAATAAAACTGCCATCCTGTAACAAAAAAAAGTTTTTTTCTTATCAGTTTGGTTCTTTTCATGCCTCAATTTCAATATACCGGTACTTGAAATGTTTTAAAGGTACAGTGCGACATGTGAGTAGTGACACCTAGTGGTAAAAGCACCTCAGAGCTGGATATCCCCTATCCTGTACCCCACCAGGACCTTTAAATTACCCACTGACTCCAAATCAGAGTTTAAGTCACGTATAACCACATTCATGCAGGACTGAATTGTTTGCATCAACCTATTGAACTTTATTTTACATAGCAGATGCATGCTATTGTTAGCATTTAGTACAATACACAGCCGCTAGCTTAGCTGCGGAGTATAACCTCAATGCGCTCTCTCCCATTTTAGCAAGCATGAAGAATTAAGCTCTTGAACGCAGCATTTCATAACAGTTGAGCTAAAAAATACAAAAACGAATGAAGTTGTTAGTTTTATAGTGAAGACATGAACAACGATTTCAAACAAGCATTTTTTTTTTTAATGTGGCTATTCACTTAAATATTACATATCTTTGGGAAAAGTACAAGAGGTTACCTTCCAATAGATCTCCGGACAATGCATCTTTGTTTTGCTAAAATAAAAATGACAGTCTCTGTAAAAAAAAAAAAAAAACCTAAAAAAAACCGCAGCCCTTACTCAGCCTATAGTTGAAGATTACAATAATCATCTATAAGCACTGAATACAAATGCAGTTTATATTGAACCATATTATGGCATGTTTTTATAAATATACAATAAAAAGGTCCTGTGGGTCAGTAAAGGTCCGTGTCCATAGCCGGACCTCGTTGACCTCCAGGAGCAGAAAACATGAAATTAAGACATGATCATGGATCCCTGTTAAAAGGGCAACGACTGAAGAAATGTCTTGATTAACATTGTCAAACAAAATTCAACCCTGCGAGATTGTTGATCTCTTTGAACAGAAAATTGTTATTTACACATCTCTCCACAGGCAACATCCTTAACAAGTACAACGTAAGACAAGTTCCAGCTATTACTCTTTCACCCTATTGAAACAATGAGAAAAATGAGACATAAATATCATAATCACATAAACACATTTCTGCCAAACATTCAGCTGCCACAATGTCCTGTAGTCAGGGCTGCATAATTACCCTTTTTTTTTCTTCCAATTTTCACCATCATCATTAGAATGGCCGCCACATTCGAGGGCTCAATCCCCACTTGTCAAAACACTCTGCAAAACACAGCTCTAATCAACATCAGGAATGAGAACACAGCAAACAACAAATTCCAAGTTGTTGTGGTTTTCTACTCGTCATTACCAGTGTATCCACAATGTCAAACTTAATAACCTTGTTTGGTGAGTTTAATGGGTCCAGACATCACAAGTACATGCAATCTTTTTCTATGTGAAAGATTTGGCTTCCTTCTCAGTCCGTTTGCAAATATTGAAGAAAAGAGTGGAACTGTTTTTACTTTTCTTTCTTTCTTTCATTTACATTTTCCTCATTTCGACATTCCACAAATCCACATTTACTCAATTTTCATCAGCTACAGTCATTCGGTCGATAATACTTCCAACAGTTGGGCTCATTAGCCCAATTTAAATGTATTGTATTTGGACTGAAAGTGCTTTGAGAATTCTTACGAGATAAGGAATTCTTAGTTGGGTCACAACTTGCTTAGAATTTATCCAAATTGGTTGACATTACATTTTCACTGTTTTGGCCATCCCATGGCAAATTTAAAAAATAAACAAGCCTTGTAATGTGCTGTCGGTAACCATCTACATTTTAAAGCCATCTGATCATCACTGGTTGTAACTGTGCAGCCCTGATCTACCACAAAAATCATCAACATTAAATTATATTACCATAATACATTTTAACTGAGTTCACATGAAGAGAAACTGTTATTGTATCTTGTGGTTTTGCTGACTAATCAAAAACATGAACATGATGGATGATGGTGCTATTGACAGGGTTTGTTTTGTCCCGTTCCCAGAAAATGTTCCATGATTTGTGCGTCAACTTCTACTTTAATTTCAGAACCAGCAACTTGAAAGAAAGTTGGTGAGCGAGGGTGAGCACAGGCAGAATTTAATTTCAGGCCCTTATGACAATGTAGGTCATCTTGTGCTGTTCATTAAAAGTGCATTAGACAGATTTGGTGAATATATATCTATATACTTCTATATAGTTATATATCTATAAATATCTCTATATATATGACAATTAAGAATCCTCTCTCCCATTTGTTTTGCACTTGAAAGTGATATTTACAATTAAAATAGGAACATAGGAAATGTATATATACTATACACAAACTGTAGCTACAAAAATACCATCGAACACAACTCTGTCATATACATACATGCACACGTATTATATATACTGTATGTAAATGTACAATTGTATGTGTGTACACACAAACACACACACACACAACCAAGCCACTTTGTTAGGTACCCTGTTCAACTGCTTGTTAAGCAGGCAGATCTGCTGAAGTTTAAACCAAGCATGAGAATGGAGGATAAGGGTGATTCGTGTGACTTTGCTTCGTTTTCGAGGGGAATGGTCAAGTTAGTTGAAGCTGAAATAAAAGAAAATGGCTACTGTTATTGAAATCATTTTAACAGATGCATCTGTGAACGCGCAACATGCTAATAACTTGAGGCAGATAGGCCACTTTATGTATCCAACAAAGTGGTCTGATGTGCATATGCACTTTACACACACACACACACACACACATAAATAAAAGTGTGTATAAGGATGCACACATAACATGATTACGGCCAAAGTCACTTGAGAGCACCACCTTTACAAACAGAGCCCCTGGAAAAACAGACGACGGAACTGTCTTTACTCTGGTCACCCTTCAGCCAGAGGTCAGAGACACTTCTCCTCTTCTGTGTGAGATGAAGTGACTCAAAGACACAGTCAAAGACGATGAAGGACACATGAAGACCAAAGCTGAACAACAACCTCTAGATTCAACATGGAATCTCCTAAATATATGTGCTATTGCCTGTCTGACCGCGACGAACCGCCTAAATAACTGCGGTGACTGTCCCTTTACAATGAAATGCTTCTCATTCGTGAACAGTCACAACATCGATAGTTGGGTTCTAAAGTGTCAGAAACAAAAAGGCGCGAATTCAAAAACCTTCCAAGACAGTTCGAATTGGCATCTTTTCATAAAATCTCCACAAGACATTTTAGCTTATAATGGTGAACAACTGCATGTAAAGTACTGCACATTGTTCCAGTACAAGTGAAGACTCGTGTCTAAACTACAAATATGCCTGAGCTAATTTGCAATGTTGTGACGCTGATTAGTTATCTAGTTGAATTTTAACTAATCATTGCAAAGTTCAGATTAAATACGTATTCCTGCTCATCACTTCATAAAATACATTAAATGACTTCCCATTCATTACCCAGTCATCCCCCAGAGGTTCCGGTTAATATCCACGATAAAGTTTAACCCCTGAATTGACCCGACAACACTACACATAACCCACCTGCAGGGCGTCACAGCCCCTGATAATGGCTCAGAGAACAAGGTGCTACGAGAGTGAACGGACGAACAAATTCATAAAGACATAAATATACATATAAATATAAACATTTTATACACGGACTTAAAACTGCAGAGCTGAAATCAATGAACATGTGTTTTTGTCTGTGTTTGAATCGAAACTGCGAGAGACGTGAATTCTTTATGTACAGTATCTGGGCGGGAAAAGAAGATCGCGTGGTATCTGGGAGAAAGATGAAGACACACACTCACAAACCCACCACACACACACACACACACACACTCTCCCTTACACTCATACACACCCACACCTTCTTCCTGAGCTCTACCAGGTCGGCATCATGTCTGGGAACCAGACGCGACCCAGATGCTTCGACACTTCCCAGTGGATGTCGTCCAGTTCGTAGCGGTGATCTGGCACCAGTACTTCCTCCATGATGGATAGCTGTGTGAGTCTGTCGCCGCACATCTTCACAAACTCCACGAAGGCGCTGCAGGACACCTCGCACTCCCCCAGGCCGATGGCCGACAGCTGCGTGCAGCGCTGAGCGATGCGGATCAACTCCTCGTCCAGCGGCCGCAGCCCGTTGGCGCACACCACCAGCTCCACCAGCCGCGGGCAGTTGAGCCCCACGCGTCCCAGGACGTCTTTGCTGACCGACCGGCCGAAGTACAGATGCGTGACGGGGATTTCATCGCGGAAGAATGGGCCGAACTCGTCCTCGTAGAGGAAGAAGTACATGACCAGGTTGAATTTGGGAGAGTGGCGCACCATGGCGTCCCAGCTGCTCTTCTTGATGGTGTGAAACTGCTGGCCCGGGTTCTCGCTGACCACGTCGATGCGAAGGTGCTCGAGGTGAACGTGTTTCTCCGATGACAGGGCGATGAGGAGTTCGTCGCTCAACAAATGGTAGTTGAGAGCCAGTTCTCTCAGACCGTGACACTGATCAGCCACACACAGGATGCCTGGGATGGAGAGAGAGGTAAAACAAAGAGAATCAGATCTGCACTCCGTATTTGGAACTAAGAAATATCTCCATTATTATCCCACGATATGGTTTCTGTAATATCACACAGATCATCATTCTATGTCCCGCCAAGTCATTTTTTAACTTTAACTTCCCCAATATTCATCCTGCTCTGCGACTGCTGAATACCTGCAGGTGATACGTGAGGACAACTGCTCATTTTCAAGAGTTTGAGTGTGTCGCTGTTGTTGGCCACCAGGACTTTCAGGGAGGGATCGTCCACAGGCGTGTCGTCAATCTTCAGAGAGGACAGGGATTTGGAGTTGACAAAAACCACCGTGAGCGCCGAGATGAAGTGAGACTGAAGAGACCAGGATAGAGAGACAGAGACAGTGGGTAATTCTTCTTTTATGAGTTTCATTTCAAAATCGATTCAAAAGAAAAGCAGCATACGCTGGAAAAAGTCCAGATTCAACTTTTCCAAAGTTTATGAATCAAAATGGCTTGAAATTAGTCCGTAGCTAAAAGGTACAGTGTGTAGAATTCAGGGCCATCTAGCTGTGAGGGCACATGTAGCTGAACACCTCACTTTAATCCACAAGAGTGGGATTCAGTTATTGTTAAAAATTAAAAAGGCATGCAGTCTTTTCATTCTCCCATTCTCATTTAAAAAACACTCGAATTATTCTTTATTCCATTGATGCCCCATTCAAAAGGAGATAAAGAACCAAATCGTAAAACTGCACCGTAACAGCGCGACTGTAAACTTTGCCTGTGGGTGAAAAGATGTAATTACGTTACTGTGGCTTACTTTAGGCAGTTCCATGAAACTGGGCCTGGCTGTGGAGATGAGCCCCAGGGTTTTTAAAGAGCAGTTCACCAGCTGAGAGAGGATGTCGCACGCTGCCTCTGCAGACTCTCTGCTGCTGTCCACCTTGACAGTTCGTGGGGAGGGGCGAGAGAGAGCGGCAACGTGAAAAGGCAGCAACACTTTAATTTGTGCAGAACTGGAGAATTTCACTTTCACTGCATACCTCCATCACTCCCACCACCCTCGCCACACATTCACTCCTTTTCTCTGACTTCCTACCTTGAAGCTGACATACTGCAGGTGGTTGGAGTGCCTTTTGATTATCTGTTTGATGAGGTCTGGGTGTGTGGCCTTCAGGTACGAACTGGCTGGCTGGTTTAGCTCGAACTCGAAGCAGCGCCACAGCTCTGGCATGTGAAAGGCCTGGTTCCATCCTCGACACACCTGTGGCGAAGCAAGTCGAATCAAAACACAAAACCAGTTGGTTATGTTCTGGGAGAAGTCACAGGCGATTCAAAACAAAAACAAATTCTTTGAGCACGCGAACTTGAGCTGAGAAAATGAGAATTCAGCCTTAGGCAAGTTCAGGACTGTGATTTGTGAACTTGACAACACAGCAGGTATGAGTGCGCGTGTGCAGTGTCTATGAACTCACTCAGGTTCATTGATAAGACCATGATCTGATTGGTTTCGTATGAACAACACAATTATTAATTACAACAATCTCAGGTTGAAAAATAAGATTTCGGTCTAGTTTTCACATTTTGTGTTTTTATAAATTGTGACAAAGGCCAAATTTGACAGGGTCGGTGCTACTTGCTTTCTATTGGTGCTTACATTAAAGATAGAATGTGTAGGAAACGATATGTTACAGCTCTATAACTGTCACCTCACAGAAATTCTCTTGAAGTCATGTTATGTGTTTTCCATTGTGGTTTGTCCAGGTGTTCTGTGAACGTAGGAAGGCTGGTGAGACGCCTTGTGTTTAATTGTCATAGAACTTAGAACTATCTGAACTTCTCAGCCTCAGGTTAGACACACTGACATCAAAGTCATGTGTAAAGTAACAATGTGGTAAAAATCAGCCGTAATGAATGGCGTCCTTGTACGAGCTGAGACGATGAGTAACTTTTTCCACCCGTGCCACAATGAGCGTCTCACAAGAGCCAATGGTGAGAATAAAATTATACTGCAACGCTATCGGCAACTAACAGTGATTATAAAACTCCAAGCAGCAACATGCACATTGACTTGTTAGTTTCATCCATGAAGAGGAGAGTAATAATAATAATAATAATCTATACTGCTGCCAACCAGAATTAGGATGTGATTAAGACGCCCACGGCTTCACTTTTGGGGAACCATCATGTTGACCGTTGTAAATAAGTCTATAGATAAACAGGGCTCTCGCCAGAAAGTTGAAGTAGGATGGTGATTTGCTGACTTGTTCTCTGTGCTGTGTGTGGGTCGGCAACCTGTTGAACGGTTGGGGGGGAGGGGGTGTTGGGATGATGGCGCTACGACTGTTGTGTAATGGTGCGGCGCCCTTACTCTATTGTTTAGGGACCGCCCTGGATAACGATGAGTGGGACGTGTGTACCTGAGAGGCATAGGCTCTGTCCAGCAGAGGGAGGTACTGGAAGATGTGGAGCAGGATCTCCTGAGGCAGACGCTCCCAGTGGACACCGTCACCCTCCTCTGGATCCTTCTCCCTCCTCTGCTTGCAGGGACGTTTCAGGGACTCCTGAGACCCGCCGCTGGTACCGCCTCCGTCCTCCTGCTCGTTCCCCTGGAGAACTCGCTTCATCCTGTGGAAACATGAGGGGCGTCAACGGAATCCATCAGGGACCCTTCATCAACAGCAGCAGTATTTGTACAAGGCTTCCTCAGCACAAATGAATGCATATGTAGAGATGTAACAAATTGAATCCATCACATTAATCGGTATTATTAAATGTGAGAAACAGCATCATGCTGATATAAGGCAGAGCGGCGCACCATCAATCATTAAGGCACTCCAGGGTTACCACATCGTAAACTACTCTGAATTAAGGCCATAATAAACTGATAAAGTGGTTATAAGTCCTTATATTTTATATGACAAACACTCCAACATGAACACCTATGAATAAAGAAATGAAGATTTCTACAACAGTGAAAGTAGAAGGATTGAGATCATAAGCTGCACCAATAACAATATGTATTTTCTGCCACAATAAGTTAGAGGCACAATCGGACACACCACATTATAGTAAAAAAAAATTAGAAAGGATTGGCAAACTTGAATATATCCATGTGTTAAAGTAATAAGATTTACAAAACACCATGATCTAATGAGTTCAGTTTGTCAATTCCGGGCTACTGTAAAAACATGGCAGTTCAACATGGTGTCCCCCACACATACACTCCTGATGTAAACATAGCAGGTTCACTCAAGAATAATAAAGGTACAATCATACATTCTGGTGATAATACTGATTTAAAAAAAACACTTATATACTTCTATACTTCTATATCATTACATTTCTGCAAACAGAGAAGAATGGGAACAATTCCACCTGAATCTCAAACACTGCAACTTTAATATCACACAGGCTTATTCAGTCAGTAATGACTGGAGGTTGGTGATGTAAAAATAAAAATAATAGATTTAGCTGTTTATGCATATCAGTGGTGATGTTTCACATACACAAACTAATGGTCTGTGGAAGAGTAGTCAGACAAACTGTGCAAAAACGTAAAGGTTTCCTTCCTGTGTGAGTTGGCAACATCCAGGTGTTGGTTATTTCCTGGGCTGACGGGAGGACACGCCTCCCTCCTCCCCAGTCCAATATAAACATTGCACCCACACAAATTTGTCTTCCGTCCACAAACCATGCAAATAATGGCACGCGCTCGCTCGGTGCAACGTCGTTTAATGAATATTCTGCGGCACCAACGAACCTAAACAACGAGCCACGCGAGGCAGCTAGCTTAGCCGAGCCTAGCACGGCATGTTGCTAGCAACTTGGCTAACAAGTTGTGGTGAATGTGAAGCGACAAAGGGGAAATATTAAAGTCAAACTGACGTTATGGAACCCGGGGAAGTTATGAACCCTGCCCCGCTCCTACCTGTCTGTCGTCCTCGCCGTTTGTTTTGTCAGAAAACACGAACCGTTCAACGTCAACCGGGACCGACACAAGAAAACTGCGTTTTAGCTGCTGGACCGATCAAACACATTGGACCATAGGAGAGAAGGAAGTGACGGGAAGTTTGTACACAACGACAACAAGCGGAGGAAGAGAGGTTTTCAAAGTCCTGTCGTGTCCCCGGAGCCTGACCCAGTTTCCTCTCCACAACTCTTTGGCTGTCAGATAAAGATGGCGTTTGTGTTGTTGTGTTGAGCAGCAAAAGAGGGCTGGCCCGCAGTGACACCGCTCTGCCGGCAGGGGGCAGTGATGGAAGTCGGTTCCCTCTGAAACATCAAACCATCTCACTAAGGCTGTCATTAAGGATAAGAATATTAAAAGATAATGGAAATGTTGTTTTACATTTCCAGGCATTCCAGCATCTTCATTTGTATTCTAACAAAATCAATGAACATGAATACTTTGAATCTGTATGTTAGGAATTGATACATTTTGTTCTAAGATATTGATTTAAAATAATGAATAATATGAATTAATAACAATATTATATAATGATATTTCTATTAATAAAGTAAAATATGAAGTTGTTCAGAGTTTTGTTTTACTTTGAATATACATATTTAAAGTAGAGTATTAATGTATTAAGTTTAAATATTCATTACATGCAAGATTGATTTTACAATCGATATAAATCAAAAATATATAATATGAAATTACTGTACAGTTGATACGCAGTTCAATGTTTATTAAAAAGGGACAGATTTACAGTGTGCACATCGCTCCCCAATGGCATTGATTATGAAAAGCAACAAACAGGTACAAATGCAATATATACATACCAGTATACATGTGTTTATAAAATACATTAGCATTATCATCTTTTTCATCGAACTGTACTGTATGTTTTTATGATCATCTTTACTATTTGATGTCATTGTTACGGAGGAGTTCAAAGCAAAGCTACCCACTCAGAGGTGTTGGGACAGAGATGCTGTGCAATAAGCTGTAACTTCAGTCATGGAGTCACTCAACACAATCTAAAAACTAATAATCCCCATGTTTGCACAAAGACAGTTTACAGTTGCAGAAGGTCAGCAGAAATCAATTTAAAGGTGCAATGCATAAGATTTTTGTTTCCCCATTGGCACATGTGGAAAAGAGATCATTAAAACAAATGTGTTTATGGGTGACCTGAATGTGCTTGATTGCTTTCATCGTCCTAGAGTCTCCGTTTGCACGGGTCTCTTCAGCAACGGTCGCCATGTTGCACCAGCATGATTATACAGTTGCCCAGAATGGATGACCTCAGCGTCTTTTGACAGCAAACAATATACCTTTCCTCAGTGATTGGGAGAGAATGCTGAAGTGAGAGGGTATGGAGAAAATGACAAACGTGCGGTGTCACCAAACCCTACACAAAGCACCTTTAAAGACTTTTTCTTTTTTTTCACATTTCTATATGAATCTACACAGAGTGAGAGGAAATGAGACATTTCTAGGACAGGGGACAAAGTGAGAAACATGAAAGTACAGGCCTGCACTAATGGAAGAGTGGCCGCAGCGTTACATCACCATGTTCAGCCCTTTCACTCTCACTCCGCCATTATTACATTTCATGCATCTTCTGCCACCTTGGATAACACACTTTCTCAAAGTAAGATAGTTTGACACACTTACTGTGTGTGTGTGTGTGAGTGCATGAAGGAACTCGTCCCTGATTTTGACTGCGCTTCAACTTAGCAACGCGGACACCTGCCATCACGTCTAAGAGAGTTGTTTATTTTTTTTTGACAAGGTTCCGGTCCATCGTTAACTGACGCGCGTGCCATTTTGTTTTTGTTTTTTTGTTTTTTTTTGGGGGGGGGGGGGGGGGGCAGCGAAAGGACAAAGCGGTGCTTTGTGATGACAAGTCTGTGAGAGGAACTTTAGAGCTCCATTATGAAGGAGCGGGGCCGACTTCCGACTGCGCCAGAGGTGTCAGGATTAAAAGGTTAAAGCCATAACTCTGGCACTCGGGGAGGGAGGGGGGGGCAGGGGGGCAGGGGCAGGGGGGGGCAGCTGTGAAAGAGGAGATGTATCAGGCCGTATGTTCAAAAGTCACGGGTGATATAAGTTTTCACATCCGCACAATTTCACTCTCTGCTTTCATGAGCGACGCAGGAGGAACCGTGTCCTCGGCGACATTAAGACTTTATGTTCAGGCACTGACGCGGTGGCTTTGTGATTCGTCGTGATTTCCACGGGCTCGGTTCGACTGACTTGAGAACTGTTAGATGTGTTTGGATGATTTTTTCCAAACAGGTAAAAAAAAAAAAAAAAAATTGTTATAAAAACCATTGAGCTGAATTAGAGTGGATAATAACATTTCAATCACCAATAGTCATTTCAACACTTCCCCTGCTTCTGATTACATTTTAAAATATGACACATTTCTGCCATCTAGTGGTCATAGTCCTCTCTACAGGGAAAGCCAAAGTCAAATGCAACATTTAATGAGCTGTGCAGAAAGTCAGTGAGGAACTCGAAGATACTTATCGACAGGTTTATTCACTTGTTTGGAACAAACGCGCTCCTCTAACACACATTGTTGATGTTTTCCAGCAGCACAATTTGAGCGGGACTTCGTTAGTGTTGACAGAGGCAGGATTCAAGTGAGCTCCACACTCAGCCACCACATTATTAGGTACACCTGATGACAATCCCATCAGGGCAATAACAAGGCAATGCATTTAGGCTTGCAGACACGGTGAAGACGATCCGTTACCGAGCATCTGAACGGGGGGGGGGGTGGATTTAAATGCCCTTTGAACACGTCAGGCATTTCACAAACTCTTGATCTGCCCGGGGTTTCACGCGAAACGCTCGGGGGTTTTACAAAGAAGGGTTGAAAAACGGGAACATGTCCGTATGCTTTGGAATACTCAGAATGGGTCCAACTGATAGAGAGGCGACAATCATTTGCAGAGGAGCATCTTGAAGCACATGGGTTACAGCAGCAGAAGACCACTCACCAGCCACTGAATGTACCTAATAAAGTGAATTACTGTACACAAGCCAAACTGAGCACCATGATGGGATTCATTCGATTAGTTACTCGATAGCAGATGAATAGATCTGAAGCTTGATCTCCCACATTGTTCAACTGAATTATAGCATTTGCTGCCATGAGTCGACTGACACCGTATCAGTTACGTTCGTTCACATAGTATTTGTGAAGGTCCGTCTAAATCCTCCTTGGTGCAGCCTGTGTATTGATCTGCGTGTCATGGTAAACTTAGCAACCATATATGAAGCCAATGTAAGATTTCTCGTAGTGTTTTTACATTGTTGTCGCTACACAGACGATAAATCTGCTGCCATAAACGGAAACACTGCGACATCAGTTGCGATCGTGGCGCTTCTATGTGTGAGGAGGAAATTAAAGCAGCGCTGAGATCCCAATTGAAGAGGAAGAGATGCACTAAAAAAAAAAAAAAGCTATTTTTTTTTTTTTTATCATCCACAGTCGCGAATCAAAATGTCATTTCAACGAGCACGTTTTAGACATTACTAATACATGTGAGTTGATCAGCCCAGAACCATATGAGGGGGTAACACTTCATGCTTGGGTAACATCTGCAACATAATTCAGACGGTGTGTGTGTTTTACGGAATTCAAGCAATTGGGTCGGGTTCCAAAGTGTTTCGAGTGAAGATGCGGACGCAATCGGTACAGAGCTCACAAAAAAACGAACAGGAGCTCGTCTTCGTTAAAAGTTGCAAAAGGGGCAGGATGACTCAGATGTTGTGGTTTTTTATTTTTTTTTTACTTGTATAAAAAAAAACTTGCAGTCCGAGTGTGTGATTTAAGCACAGGAATAAATAGCTGAAATCATCGCTTTCTCTCTCAAAGACATTCACACATCCACTGGCACAGCTGTCTTTCTTTGTATCGCACAGCAACTCCACAGCAGATTCTTCCATGGCAAAGTGTGCTCTGTGCTTTTATTTTTTTTATTTTTTTTCAATTCACTGAACCCACTCAGTCCTCCAATATTCGCAGCACGTCCCGCTCGACAAGCTCGGTGCCTCTGGTTGCAGACGCCATGACAATTGAAAGGGTGGGTGGAGTCTCACGTGTGGTTACTGTTATTAGTTAACAGTCTCTTTGTGGGGGAGTCTTTGACTCTCTGGGCGACGCAGTGGGTGTGGACGGGCACTCCGCCGGGCAGACACACCACATCGGGCTCACCGAAGGTGTTGTGGCACAGGTGGCATCCTTTCTTATCGGACACAAGGATGGGTTTCTTACGCTCTTTCAACTGGGGGAGGAAATATATGACAACGGAGGAGCAACGATGAGTCAGAGCGGCGGCAGCGGGGTCAGGGTGAACTCATTACGTTTAAATGCAGGGTTAAGTCAAGCAACAGTTATTTAACATCGATTTGATTGGGCTGTGGATTACGATTACTGATTGAACTACATTCATCTATTCATTGTTTCATTAACTTAACATCTGGTAGATGAAATAAAGCAGGGAAAAGACAAAGTTTGGAAAAATGAAAATCATAAATTCAGTGATTAAAATGTTCGTCGTTTAATGAGTTGATAAAAGCACTTATCTTTTGTGGCTCCATTGAACTTGTTAATCGTCGCATTGATTTGTTGGATTGAATTACATTTGTTGTGGTTATTATTCCATCATTTCTAGCAATCTTTTGTTGAAACTGACCTTATCTTGAACCTTTCGGGAATGTTTCACAAAATACTTGTATCATCATTTTGGCCGGGAGAGGGAGGTTTGTGGGTGTTTAATTATTGAACTCATTTGCACATGGATGATAAGCAAATCATTAATCACATCGCGCATTTCTCACCCTGTCGTGCAGCAGCTGAAGGTTCTCGGCGTGGGCGAGCGCCACGGCGATCTGGGAGGTGCGGCAGCCGTGCATGCTGGCCCTGACGGCTCGGCCCAGGAAGGGCCGGAGCAGCTGCAGCGACCAGCTTTCCGGGAGCATGCGAAGGACGCGAACCGCGTCGAACACCTCGCCGTGGCGGTTCAGGAGGTCCACCGCCGCCATCTCCAGGTCTCCCCTGCCGCCTCCGGCTGCTGTCTGGGATTTCCCGAGAAGGTTCCCATCGAGGTAAACCTCCAAGAGCATGTGAAAGAGCTTCTGTTGGTACGCCGAGTCCTGACAGGATGACGCCCATAAACAATGGGCTTCGGCGGCGGGGAAGTCTCTGAGCTTGTGAACCAAAATGTGAAGGGCCCGATCGTGTTCTTCTAGTTTCCCGTGTAGTGTCGCACGTTCTAGCAGCAGTTCTTCACAGTTCTCCATCTTACCTGAATAAAGCAGAAAGCATGAAACCATGGTTAACCTGTAATCAGAGGGTTTGCAGTTCCGCCCCCCATCTCAATTACTCATGTCGAATCTTGCCCAAGTGTCCTTGAGCAAGGTACTGAACTCCAAACTTTCCAAAATGAAATGTAAAAAATATACTCGTGTTTGTGTGAGTATATGATCACACTGCGAGTACTGATTCTAATTTGTCACAAACCTAAGATGAGCCGTTTATCTTCATATTTAATGTCGAGAGCAGGTTCTCTCTACTGAGGTTGTCATGTTGCATCACTATGTTTTCGCAGTAGCTCACAAACTAAAAACACCATGGCAACTTAAAAACACTGTGGGTTTTTTGGCTGCAACATGCAACTTCACCACTAGAGGCCACTTAATCCTGAAGACGGGACCTAAAATCAATACAGGCAATTTCAAACTCTGACTTTCAAGACACCATCAAGTTAAACATTGGTACAGTCAAAACTAACTTTACTCAGTCATAAAAAGGGGTAAATATCCAGGTGTAGTGATGTTCAGACGCGAGTCTTACCTAAAACAAACTGTACACGATAAAGGTTGGACTCCCTGAGCAGAGTCTGGAGTTTGTCTCTGGCACTGCTGAGCTGCTGTTCATCTGCTGGTGACCGAGACAGCAGCGATAAGACCCTCTCCAAGTACAACACGGCCAGGTGTGTGTGTAACTTCTCTTTCTGCAAACATGAACATAGAAAACACAACAACATGAATTTGGGTAAAAATGTCCAAAAAAAAGCAGCTTGGATGGAGCAAAACGAAAACAAAAAGGAGTCACTGCGATGCTTTCCACGTTTCGCTGTCCTTTCCTGGCATGAATGGGTGTTGGCTGGATGTAGGAGGTGTTTCAGTTTCAACATCACAGCAGAGGGGGAGCAGATCGATAACTCACTGTCTTACTGTACCTGTATCCTTCTCTCCAGCACCAGGTATTCCAAGTAAAGAAGCAGAGCCAGGCTGTGCTTCTCTAGGTAAGTGATGACATCGTCAGGGTTCAGTTGTGGCTGATCCTTCCTGACAGGCCTCTTAGTGAAGATGTGGACGCCTCTCTACAGACAAAAAGGCAAAGTTACCACAGCTGCGCTTTATCTTTGAAAAAAGTTCACTACTAAAGTGATTTAAAGTTGCAGGTGACTCACAGTGGGGTCTTTGCGTATGGCCCAGTCTGCGTATTTCCATACGAGGTCCAGATTGGAGCAGGAGAACAGAAAGTCCACAATGTACTCAAAGAGGTCAGATCTCGTGGAGTCCTGCAGATCCCCGTCCACCACGCGGATCCACAACTGTAGGGAACATGGAGGAGGGAATGGTTGGATGGTGCATTTTGTACTTTTACAGCCAATGATAAAGCAATCAAAAGGTAAACCAACCTGAAGTGCTGCCGAATCCTGACCATTATAATGGTGGAGAAGCCCGAGTGCAAAATATCTGAGGCAGAAAAGGGAACTGAATGAGGCAAAGCTGATACCTCACGTTCTATTTCTTTATATTATCATACTGGATTAAATGAATCGGGCACATTTTCCATGTTTTACCGAATGGTAATGAACAGCAAGGGGGAAAAAATGTATCAAGCGCAGATTCATCTTCCCTCTAGGAATTTAGAAATGTTGTGCAATAATTAATGGAAATTACACTAAACCCCACAGTGCCAACAAGTGTTAATTCTTCCAATAATTACCACAGTTTGGGGAAAAATGTGATAGGAATTAATTGAGACTGCGAACGATGAAAAGGCTTTAATAAGGCAGTCAGATTAAAGTCACACTTAATTTCACACAAATCACACACATTGGAACTTAAACATCTTTTGAGAAGTATAATGGAAAAACAGGGGTAAGCTCACTTGTGATATTTCTCTAGCCAAGGGACGCAATCTGCTAACAGGCAGGCATTGTCTGACGCCAGCAGGTCGAGAAGGCTGTCATGATCCTGCTCGGCGTACAGCTTTAACAGCGCGGTGTCCACGTCTTCTCTGCAACCGTTGACGACCTCCGTGCTTCGTACCTGCGTGAGCATAGAGAAAGAAAAATGACTACCGCGTGGGTTATGTGAAAATAGCGCAGAGTTTTGGCTGCATTTACCTCTCCTAAATAACTGATGAGGAACCTCTTGCACCGCAGCACTTTCTCCTGGTCGCCCTGAGCCAGGTGGTTGAGATCTGCGAACTCGTGAAGAGGAGGGTGGCAGCGTGTGAAGGAAGAGGACGAAGGCAGCAGCAGAGGGTAGAGGGAGATCAACTCTCGAACATCCAGCTGACCCTTCCTGAAGACCGCGTGGCAAAATAGAGAATTAGCGGCAGTTCGGCAATTCACATCATTTCAGGGAATGTTTCCTCTTATCTAGGAAAACGGATTTGACCTGAGTGATTTGATTTTATCCAATGAATTGAAATAGCTTTTTAACACAAGCTGGAAAACCACGAGTGGCTCTCACCTGAAATGTTCACTTGCTTCTACAAATTGCAGTTGGCCAAACTGTATGAAACCTGCCTGCTGGAGGATTCGTTTGTGCAAAATCTGTGAAAAAGGACAGCGGGAAATAACTGTCAATTATGGGACTCAATCCAATTCAAGTGATGATATTAGAACTTTTTACAGGACTAGGACTCGTCTTCTCAAACGTCATCAATGTGTGAATGTTACCTGGAACTTGTCTTTGGGAATATTTCTCTGTGCTCCTTCGGTGAGGGTGAGAGCCTCCTCCACTCTGTGACTGGCCAGTAAGTCCTGGATCTGTCTCTCCAGGGGCATTGGTACCAGGACGTACACAGCCTTAGTGGAAGCCACTATAACTTTCCCTTACAACACATAGGACACACGGGTCAGGAGATAACAATTTCAATGCTATGACACATGGCAAATGACTGTGGACCCATCACGGGTATAAACTGAACTAGTGACTCATCTGTATTTTTAAAGCAAGGTGGAGTTTATTTTTACTACTTTCTATTCCTACTATTGAATAACGGAAGCTTGCTTTCCTCTACGGGGACCCGTGACAGTGAAAACCTCCATTTTAAATGTGGTTTGCATGGATGACACAGACAGACGATGTTTAAGTGAAAACATTATGCGATGATACCTTCAAAATCTTGCAGAATGTGTCCATCCCTGAATGAAAGGGTCTGTTTGAGCTGTTGGTCCAACATGCTGTGGATGGTGATGAAGCTCTCATCCAAGGCCACGACGTACGGAAAACACACAGCGGCACCGATCACGCTCTCTGACCAGTTGACTGGAGCCCGCTGAGATACCCCCTCTGCATTGGCGAACATTCCTAGAGGAGCAGGGGCGATTGATTTGAAAAGATTCAAGTATTGTTAACATTTAGTATCAAAACACCAAAAAACATCTCCATTTTTTTTTTTTTTACTGTCCATGCCAAGGAACAACATCCAGGATGTTTGCGTATGAAATTAAAGGCTTGACGAAAAGCTTGTTTTTTGTTTTGTTTACTCACTTACCCAAACCACCGGGTCCGGCTAAGAGGAACTCCTCCCTGCCAATCCTCTTAACGATGGGTCTCCTCTCCTCGCTGTTGTAAGGGAAGAGGTCTTGAGATGCTCCCGTGTTGTAGTTCAGGATCATGTATTGAGTAGCAAGGGCCAAGCACAAGAAGTAACCGTCGAGACTGACGGCACTCGGCTGCTCAGGAGTGGTCACCTCTTTGACCAGCTGCACTCTGTCCTCGTACACCATGTAAATCTGTACTGTCCGCCGTTTGGTGGACAGAACGCCGATCTCCACACAGAATGGGTCGCCGCTCACGGGGTTCTCGTTGATGCAAAAGGCCGTCACCCCTCTGATCTTGGCCCCACCCCCCGCGGCGGACGGCACAGTCTCTAAGGTCACCATGTCGACGAGGAACACCATGCCATCGCACAGCACTATCAGCCGCTCCAGAGCAGAAGCAGCGCGCAGCTCAGCGACCGGTTTCTTCAGGCCCAGGTATTTGTGCAGCAGCTTCTGAGACGAGTAATTCAGTTTCCCCTTGGAGGAAGTGATCTCGACCACCAGGAAGTGGTGGATGAAGCAGTCGTTTGTTCCCACGTACATGTGCTTCCCGCAGCATTCAATGCACTCTATGTTGATGCGAGCTTTGTCGCCCATGAGGAGATCTCGCTCCACCGCGGGGACAAGCTCAAAGGCCTTCACACTCATCTTGGCCAAGGCATCTACACTAGTTGAGATGAAAAACAGAGAGGCATCAACAGAACTGCGCAGTGATTAAAAAAAATCAATTTAAGAAAAATACTGGACAATGTGCACTGGATACATTATTAATTCACTAGTAAGATCTGAGTCATACCGACACATGGACTCCTTCCTCAGTTACATCTGACAATCTACTCTAGTCGGATACCAAGCGTTTATGTTTGTGATCTTTTAAAATGGAAAAATATATATTGAGTGGGAAAATAATTTCTCGGTGGAGTCTCGAGAAGACTTATATGTAGCTAAATATAATACATAACCTCATCAGCTGGTAGCTGGTGCTCTAAGTGGCTCGATCATTTTGCCTGTGGCTGTGGGAGAAGGGTTAATAACATCCAGCAGAAGCCAGAGGACTCTCATCTGTGTGAATCGAATGAAACGATAAATGATGGACTCTCCCAACAAAAACTATATTGCATGACTCTTCAAAACCACTGCCAGATGATCAATGTTTTAAAGGTGTGTTGTGACTGTCATAGACATATATTGATATGTAAATATTAAATACTTGGTACACTTATGAGACAGTACAATAATCCCATAATCATTAGGACTGGCTACCTGACAGAGGCAAGTTCAATAATTCCACTTAAGTTACACACAACAGCTTCCAGTTTCCCTTTACATGGCATTGTGCAATGTTGTTTTCATAACATATTGTTAGCACATATTACAATTACAAGCGATCCTATCAGCATTAATACGTCTCGCATGGGGCAAACTTATGACAACAAATGAAGGCTGAACTGAGGAACTTAGATTAAGGTGGAGCAGGAATCATTTTGCTGGAATTAGGTGACAAGTTATCTGGTGTGAAGCTGCAGTGGTGTTAGCTAATGGTGTTGGTGCAAGCTAGCTTGTTAAACGACGACAATGGAACAGTGTGCACTGCATAGTTGTTGTTGTCAGGAGGTGGACCCTGTTGCTTCGAACACTTATCACCCGTGTGAGTGAAATGTGAACGGTTCTTACTTGGTTAACTTGTTTCTGGGCCAGCTAACTGAGCAAGCTAACGTTAGCTTACAGGGCTTGTTATCCAGTGATGCCAATGCTAGCAAGCTAATTGATGCTAGGCTAAAGGAGGAGTTTTCAATGAGGTGAACGCACACACTAGGCTGGTTTCACGTGAAATTCACTCGGTGTCTGTCCGCAGCAAAGGCGCCTATTTGTTTATTCCCAGCCCGGCCTCTCTCCCACCGTGATGATGCTCTACGCACCAGCTCCCGGTCCACTCTCTCCCGGAGAGGTTAGCATACCTAGAGCTGCAGACGGCGCTCGGGACGGACAGCGGGCGGGTTCCCCACAACCAGGCGAGCCTTTACTCCTCCACAAACCACAGCCACGACACAGATTCACACTTGAAGAGTAATACATCCATGACGCTGGGGTTGGCACCGCACCTACAATCGGACGCACAAGCCTCGGCGGCAGCGGTGTTGTGCTCCTTCCTGGTCCCGTGTGAAACACCCAAACACCGCCCAGTGACACTGAACTCCTGCTGCTACCGCTGCTGCTGCTGCTGGGTGCAGGTGAAACTGGGCTGCGTTCAAGACTGTCGACAGAGAGGGGAACGTTGTTGAAGATTTGTAAACACATTGTGGTTTAATGTTGTATCTTTTATTCTTTGATTAAAACGTGACTTTAAAAAACAAATTTTTGCTCATTAAAATTAGATATATATTTGGGGTTGTTTAAACCCCATACCGCTCGCCATAGAAAAACGATGCAAAAGTAATAGAAATCATCAGATGATGGAGATTTGATATATTTTACATTTGGTTGTTCTTTAATCAAATTAATTTTTCTTACCTCCTTTGTTTCTTTGTGTCCTTCCTTTTTCTTCCTTTATTGTTTTCTTTGATTATACGTCTACTAGTTTACTAATCTATGTATGAACGTATTCATTAATTTTCTTGTAGTATTTATATTCAATCATGTTGTATATTGTTATTCAAAAGACATAATTAAATTCGTAATAGGTCCATGTGTCCGTAGATAAACAGCGGAAAACCGTTCAATAAAGAAATCACAGACTGTCCCTGAATGCAGCTTGACAGTTTTTCACCCAGGATGCACCTGTCCATCTGAGCCTGTCTGGCAAAAGCCATTTTGTTGTGCTAGCTAGCAGCATGCTAACGAATGCAGTCACCAGCATAGCCACCAGCTCCATCCAAAATATGGATCTGTGATATCGACGCTGAACATGTCGCTGTTATGGTTTGGTTCACTGTCGCAAAACCCCAAAATTGAACCGTTGAAACGTTTAACTTGTGAAGATTAGTATGGACTAGCCTGCGTAGCTAAAGTGTTGTGGAGAGGACGAAGAAGTGTTAGCTAAAGTGTGTTGCTGCAGTTTCAGATAACACTCTGCCAGCTAGCTTGTTTATATGTAGCCGACCAGGTTAATACGTTTTGCGTTTAATTAACCCTGCATTACGCGGTCCGTGAGTTTGCGACTGTGTTTTACGACTACTGTAGCACTTCACCAAAGACAAGCAGAGTCAGGGAATAGGTTCTTGCCTGTGTCTGTAAACAAACAAGAGGCGAACCCGCAGAGAGAACCAGCTGTAACTTAGCAAAACACTTGGACCATACAGTGTTAAGCCAAAGCGCTAATCTGATAATGGCAGAGGACACTCGACAGGACAAGAGAGCCAGCTTCTCTGCTTTAACGGAGCACAACACCAATGGGATGGCCCGCTCCTCCGCCGTGGCCTCGGGCAAAAGTGGGGCTTCAAAGAAGTTAGTGATCAAAAATTTCAAAGGTACTGGAAACGATCCTTATTCTCTCTGTCATCAATCAGCCGAAGGTGTGACTTGAAACATGTTGTCACTTTTACATCTCACAGGAAAACTTTAGTCTCTGGTTGTGATGTGGTTCATGTTCAATTCCCTGACTGCTGTGATTAGTAGCATGTATGGACACCGTTATATCCCTCACCTATTCTGCCTGTAAAGGCCCAGTAAGATGTATTTAGGACATTTATAGTGTTAAAGTGAATTATGCCACACCTGTACAAATGTTTTTTTTTTTTATTATGATCACCAATATTTGTTATTCTTGTATTTATAGCATGGCATGAACAGTTTATATGTATTTTTTTCATCAGGACCAAGTCCTCCCCTTGGAGGCTGCCCTGTTGCACAACCATGTGTGAACAGTAACTCAGCATGGACAAACTAACCAGCTATTTGAGTGTTGATGATGACTGAAGGCTATTTAATGTTTCACTACATGACTGAAACTGAACATTGACGTAATGAGTATTCAGTTTGACGTTCAAGATCACCAGTAGATGGCATTGAACCTGATGCACTGTACCTTTAAACCTCCTACATAACCAGATCTAAAGTGTTTGAATTGACCCTGATTACTGCTGTCCACAGTAACTGCCCGACAATGACAGAGGTATAGACCCAGAGTGACAGATGCAGCTGACACGATTGGCGCGGTAGAAACTGGTTCTCATTCATATTACTTGGTATTAACTTAGTATTTCACATCTTGGTTCACTAGTAAAGTATAGCTTCCTTTAAGAACAATACTTAACATCTCGGTTATGACTCATGGACTAGATATTCAATAGCACAAAAGTTGCCACTGTCATTAAAATGTCTATTTCCCAACTTATCGCTGAGTCCAAAGTGTGAGGATGAGGAGGAAGTGGTCCTGCCTTTGCTCATTGTTTACATAAAGCATTTAACCTGGGCTTCAGGGAGCAGTGAGCGAGGAGCAGCTCAGCACTTTGCCCAGAAAACAAACTATAACAAAATATGTTCTGTCTTTGTCGCAACAGACCGGCCAAAACTAGCAGAGAACTACACTGAAGACACGTGGCTGAAGTTACGAGATGCAGTGGGAGCCATTCAGAACAGCACTTCAATTAAGTACAACTTGGAGGAACTCTATCAGGTACGTCCATGTAAACACCTGTGTGAGGCTCCTCTCAGACCTCGAACACGACCGACGCAAATGCTGGTCACAAAGGTTTAGCACGGTGAAAAGACGATGTACTTTTATGTTTGTTGTTGTCGGGTGAGTTACCTGTTTAACAGTCTGTATCTCTTAATATTTTTCTCTCTTCTCCATGTCTTTTTTTCTTCTCCTTGAAGGCGGTGGAGAATCTATGTTCATATAAAGTCTCCCCCACTCTCTACAAGCAACTACGACAAGTCTGTGACGATCATGTACAAGCTCAAATCCACCAGTTCAGAGAATATCCTTTTTTTTGTGAAGTGAGACAAACTCACCAGTCGCGTTTTTTTAGGTACACGAATTGGCAAGTGCGGGGTCTTCCTCTTGGGCTGTAGTGTGGCCCACCTGCTTCAAGGTTCAACTCGTTGTACAATTAGACGCTGGCTTGTCACTTCAAGCCAGTCTGACCATTTTCCTGTGACAAACAGCGGCTTTAGCAGACGATATAAAGATGCCCGACACACTGTCAAACAGCACTTGATAACAAAAGGTTATCACTTCCACCAACACCTCCTCTGTTTTTGCTGTGATAACGACAACATGCTCAGGGTTGAGCAAAAATAAGGCCTGTGTCTCACCCAACATGAACATGTAAATACTTTGCATCCATGGAGGTGTTGACTTGGGAATGGACAAAATATCGATGCAGTAGTTTGTTTATTGCATTTTATTTTTTTTCACTCTTTGCTTTTCCGCCCAAGTGGAATGTTCTGCCTTAATGTGGATCTCACAGAGTCCTTGGACAACCTTTCCTTCCTGAAGCGAATGAATCGATGCTGGCAGGACCACTGCAGACAAACTGTAAGGTTCAACATTTCTCAGATATTCACAGTAAAAGTTACAGTGTGTAGGATTTAGTGACACCAAGTAATGGAGTTCCATGTTGCAGCTGAATACCATACATTTCTCTCATCCTTTCTCAGCATGTTGGAAAATCTGTGGTTGCCGTCAGTTATCATTAAAACTCAAAATGTCTTATACTGTAAAAACACGGTAGCCTCCCAAGTCTGTCAAAACATTACTTTCCATTAAAAAGTTTTCATCGTTACTAATTGCAAATATTACGATTTTTTTGTTTCATTTTTACAGATAATGATCCGAAGCATCTTTCTCTTCCTGGATCGTACCTACGTGCTCCAGAACTCTCTCCTCCCCTCCATATGGTACGCATACTATAGTTTGGCCAAATCACTGTGCGTTACAAAGGTGTTGTTGGGACTGTGACGTGATTGTTTACCTCGCAGGGACACTGGGTTGGAGCTGTTTCGCACTCACATTGTGAGCGACGGTGCCGTTCAGAAACGCACCGTGGACGGCATCTTGGAGCAGATCGAGCTGGAGAGGAACGGAGAGACGGTGGATCGTAGTTTGCTCAGGAGCCTGTTGGGGATGTTGTCAGACCTGCAGGTACCTGAGCCCCTGTTCGCTGTCGTTAATAGTCAGCACATAAACCGTGTCATGGCTGTCATCTTTTTCCTCATTCTCCCCAGGTTTACAAAGACTCATTCGAGGAGAGATTTTTGATCGAGACCAATCGTTTGTACGCAGCAGAGGGACAACGCCTGATGCAGGAGAGAGATGTGAGTCCCATACATCCACAGCCTGACTAGGGAATGCTTTTATTTTGGAAACGCACCAAGTATATGACTGTGTGTGTGTGCAGGTGCCCGAGTATCTGCATCATGTGGCGCGTCGGTTAGAGGAGGAGAACGATCGCATCATGAGCTACCTCGACCAGAGCACTCAGTAAGTCTCGTTTCTTTTGAGCAAACAACACTGCAAAAGCTTTTAACATAAGCCATGTTCACACATGTACAGCTGAGAATCTCCTTATCAACGGGACCAGACTGCACAGGAAATGAATAGATCAGCAGGAGTCGGGACACGATGTGTAGCGGAAAGAGAACTGTAGTGTTTTGTTTACAGCTCTGGTTGTTTGCACCCTCCCTCCACATTTCAGTCCCCTCGGCAAGAGGCTTACAGTGTAAAAAGTGCATGGTTCTTTTCTTACATGGCAAGATGTTAAATCCGCTCCGATCTGGCATAACGTTGCACGTGGGAGCCTTTACGTCATGACCGTTGACACTCGCCCCAAAAGCATTCACACGTGCTTCGCCTGCAGAGTGTCTGCAGAAGTGATTCTGGGAAGCAGCAGGAGAAAGTTCACTGAGGCTCTGACTCAGATATTTGCTTTTAGACATGATACAGAGGATACCCAGAGTCCAATGCATGTCTGAAAACGGCTTCATACATACAAACGATGACAAAGACTTCCTTGTTTTTTCCTATTACCCGTGAATACATGGTCCGAAAACGTGCATATCCCCAGTTTGTATTTGTATTGTACAGACACTGAGGGACAATTAGATAAAGTAGAGACTTCATCGTGTTGTGGGTCACTTAAGTGTGACAGAAAGAAGGTTAGAATATCAATGACATTCTCAATTCTGAAAACAATTTCCCTTTTCATCCCTCCACAGGAAACCTCTAATCAGCTGTGTTGAGAAACAACTTCTAGGAGAACACATGACTGCAATGCTACAAAAGGGTACAGAAGACATTGAACAACACGAGGGGCATATTCCTCATTAGATGTTGTCAAACTTTTTTTTGTGTGTTTTCATTGATGGTCATACTTTTTTTACTTTTGTGGTTTTCTACGATACAGTTATGATTGAATTTACCAGAGCGGAGTCCATGACCAAAGCAAGCAGTGTTATTGACCCTCCTTCATACGCTCTAACAAATCCTTTGATCGAGCCATTTGCAGATATGATACTATCAGGGTGTAGAATACACAGCATGCCTGAATGTGCAGTGACGTGTTTCCCTCTGGTGGCAGGTCTGAGCACCCTGCTGGATGAGAACCGCACGACCGAGCTCGCTCTCCTCTACCAGCTCTTCAGCAAGGTGAAGGGAGGGCTGCCCACGCTGCTGCAGTTCTGGAGGGATTACATCAAGGTGAACAACAAACATGGGCTCTGTGTTGACAACTTCAAATCTCCATCAAAAAATAACATTGTAACCATTGAGTCGTTCGTTAAATATATATATTTCCACAAACACACGTTCCTGAATGTTGGATCAGACTTTTCCAACGCGTGTGTGTGCACATGAGTCATTTTTCATCCGATCAGGGCTGTGCTCTGATCATCTGTGTCCACGTAAACAAAGCTAAGGTCACTCTTTGCGTCTGCGCCCGCAGTCCTTCGGTGGAGAGATCGTATGTACCCCAGAGAAAGACAAGGACATGGTGCAAGAGCTGCTGGACTTCAAAGACAAGATGGACAACGTGGCGCAGAGCTGCTTCGCGCGGAACGAGGGATTCATCAACGCCATGAAGGAGGCCTTCGAGACGTTCATCAACAAGAGACCCAACAAACCCGCTGAGCTCATCGGTAGGTCAGAGATAACATGCAGGGGATGTTTTCTTTCAGAACTCCGCCCCTTTAAAAAAAAAAAATGTCATAATGGATACTTACTGAACACGTTTTATTGTGGTTCTCGGTAATGGGATAATAGCTCTGCTGTTTCCTTTCCAGCTAAGTATGTGGATTCAAAACTGCGAGCCGGGAACAAGGAGGCCACAGAGGAGGAGCTGGAGAGAATCCTGGACAAGATAATGATTATCTTTCGTTTCATTCATGGTCAGTGTGTGTGTGTGTGTGTGTGTTGGGGGGGGGCTGATTATGCATGTCTGTGACTTTCCTTTTCTCAGTAATTAATTGTTACTGATCATGCTGAAGTGTACCACACTTGGAGTTTCTGATTTCCATTTTCCTTTAAAAAAATTGTTTTAATTGTTTTTCAGGAAAAGACGTGTTTGAAGCTTTTTACAAGAAGGACTTGGCCAAGCGTCTGCTGGTTGGAAAGAGCGCATCTGTAGATGCTGAAAAGTCCATGCTCTCCAAACTCAAACACGGTCAGTCGCTTATCACATGTGCTTCTACAACAAATAAGCCATATGCTGGATTATTTAGTTACTTGTAAGCAAATTGGGTAACAGATTGATCTGGACGCTTCGAACGTCATCGATATTTTAATCAATTGTCCAAACGGTTTCATTTACAAGGTATTATCCGTCAAAACTCTTGGGCAGAGCCATGGATAGATCCATGAAAAGAGGAAATATATTTAATGTATAGTAATATCCAACCTCATATATGTTTCCAGAATGCGGGGCAGCATTCACGAGTAAACTGGAGGGGATGTTCAAGGACATGGAACTGTCCAAAGACATCATGATCCAGTTCAAACAGGTTTGTGAAAAGACTCGCATGTTTTCAGAGACATCTGTAGCTATTCTGTCGTTCGACTGCTCTAATGCCTGGATATCATGATACGTCTCCTCAGTATATGCAGAACCAGAGTGATCCCAGCAACATAGAACTCACAGTGAACATCCTCACCATGGGCTACTGGCCGTCATACACACCCATGGAGGTTCACCTGCCCTCAGAGGTAAGAATCTGGGATCTGTTTCTGAACAACCTGCTCTAGTGCTGACTCTGAAATGTATGATCCCCAAAAAATGTGTAAAGTAGGCCTCCTTTAATCTCTTCCTTTTTTTTTTTTTCTTAGATGGTAAAACTCCAGGAGGTGTTCAAGCTCTTCTACCTGGGGAAGCACAGCGGGAGGAAGCTGCAGTGGCAGCCCACGCTGGGTCACGCTGTGTTAAAGGCTGAGTTTAAAGAGGTAAAGTTTCATCCCGCCGGAGCCAAGCTGGAAAATGTCTGAACTGCTGTTACAGCGAGCGTTTACCTCCTGCAGGGGAAGAAGGAGCTGCAGGTCTCGCTGTTCCAGACGCTGGTGCTGCTCATGTTTAATGAGGGAGAGGAATTCAGCGTGGAGGAGATTCGCACCGCCACCGGCATAGGTTACACATAACATCATGTACACATCCATGTGTAGTTCAAGAGGAGGAGGTGTGTGTGGGGGGGGGCGGTTTAACCCGCTGCATCACACTGCCTTGTGTTTCTTGTGACGTGCACAGAGGAGGGAGAGCTCAAACGTACACTTCAGTCCCTGGCCTGTGGAAAAGCACGGGTCCTGAACAAGAACCCCCGGGGGAAGGACGTGGAGGACGGAGACCGCTTTAATTTCAATAACGATTTCAAACACAAACTGTTCCGCATCAAGATCAACCAGATCCAGATGAAAGAGACGGTAAGTAACATACCACCACCACCTCCTCCTCCTCTTCCTCTTCTGCCTCTTCCTGGCTTCACTCTTGCCCATTTGAAACCTCGTCCCGCTCGCAGGTGGAGGAGCAGGTGAGCACTACAGAGCGCGTGTTCCAAGACAGACAGTATCAGATCGATGCAGCGGTGGTACGCATCATGAAGATGAGGAAGACGCTGAGTCACAACCTCCTGGTGTCGGAGCTCTATAACCAGCTGAAGTTCCCCGTCAAGGTACCGAACGTTAGGCTGTGTCCTCACGAGACACACACACACTTACACACACACACACACACAGAAAGCTCATTAGTATCTGTCGTTTCCTCTTGTCCACAGCCGGGGGATCTTAAGAAGCGCATCGAGTCGCTCATAGACAGAGACTACATGGAGCGCGACAAGGAGACTCCTAACCAGTACCACTATGTTGCCTGAAGGGGGCTCCACTGTGGCTGCCACGCCTCCCCTCACAGCAGGGCGGACAGCTGCGAAGCCCCTCCCACACACAACAGAACAGCATCACAGCCCCTCAGCCACTTCCGACTCTCCTCCGGCGCCCAGTCGTTCCCTCCATCCTCCGTCCTGGACGCGGCGTCCAGATCACTCAGAGCTCCAGCGAGACAAGAGACGCCCCGTTCCCACTCTGCGACATCTTCAGTGGGAGTGAGGGGCGGGGGGAAGGGGGGGGGGGGGCTGGAGCTGGGGGGGGGGGGGGGGGGGGGGGGGGGGGCTGGAGCTGGAGGCGTGGCCCAGGTTGTTGATGGTTGCTTCATGTGACTTAACGAATCTGCTAATGCAACTGAAAATAATAAGCACTTTCCTGTTTTTTGTTTTTTTGTTTAGTTTTTGTTTTTCGTTCATCCTCCTCGGGTTTGGGATTTTCTTTCTCCTCCATCACTTTGTTCTAAAAAGAAAAAAGAAAATGCTTATTTTCTACTTTAGTTGGTTTGTTGAGAGTTTTAAGATTTTTTTTTCTTTCGTTTTGTTTTTATTTTATGTCGACATGTTCTTTTCACGAATGGCTGCATTTACTGCTGAGAGTGAAACGGATTGGTTGATTGCTTGTTTTGGCAGCGGAGCAGCTGTGGAGGAGAGCGAGACTTGAGGATGGATGCGGTGGAATGGAGAGGGAGGATGGGGGAGTGTGGGGGGGGATCGGGGGGAGGGACGGGGTTTACTACTCGTATCACAGACGCTAAAGGATTTGCAGGCTAGCCACTTGGCTGTGTCTTTTTGGGTATCTTGTTATGTTTTGACCAAAATGTCCAAATGTCCGATGTCACGTGCTGATGTTTTTGTAGATCAGATTGTATTCTATGTACGAGTGAGAAAAGTCAACATGAATAAATTGATATTTAATGATTCGGTTCATTGATTGGAGCTGAGCATGGGTTCTCCCACAGGCTTGGAGAAAGGTGAGGTGAGGAGCACAACATGTAACCTCACCACTAGATATCACTAAATCCTTCTTTACTGATCTCTACTGGGCTGGACCTGTAAAATCTCAGCATAATGACCTATTGACAATGACAACTTTTAATATTTTCCCTTTGTTTCTGTGCGAAAAAAGTATTTAAAAAACCTCATATAATGAATCATCTCTTTACAAAGTATCATGTGATTTTAGAACTTTTCAAAGTCAGTGTGCAGGACAAATGTGACCCGCATGCCTTTATGTTTGACACCCTGCTCTTTACTGTTTACAAAAGAAACGAGTTCTAATCTCCTGGATTTTGAGAGGAATTGAGGATGTTTGAAACTACATGGAACTGGAATTTTTTTTTTAAAGGGACGTGTCCCATTGGCTTGTCCTCAATGTAAGAATTCAAAGCTAGCAGGGTTTTCTGCCCTGTGGCCTGGTCGTGTGGAATTAAGAGTAAGCTGCGAGTGTTTAGTTAAAGAGCACGTCAGAAGTATGCAGACAGAATGTGGCGGGGTCCTGACAGAGTCTTGGACAGCAGCAGTCAGCAGCCTCTGCGTTCCTTCCAGGGTTTTGCACCCCCTCGTGAATTGATGAAGGTGTCAGCTGACTCCCCACAACACATGCACTTGCAGACGTGGGTGTGTGTGTATGTGTGTGTGTGTGTGTGTGTGTGTGTGTGTGTGTGGACTTGAACTGAAATCCTTGTGAGGACCTTTTTTTTAAAACACAGATCTCATTGAATGAGGATGTTTTTTTGGAAGAACTCTCACTTATGATCAAGGTCCTGTATTAAAGCTAAATGTCATTTCTTAGGTTCTGGATGATGTTGGTGGTAAACTGTGGTTTGGTCGGGGTCAGACTTTAATTAGTATCAGTTATAGTTAAGGATGAGGGTTTTGGTTATGGTCTACATAACAAATGGAAGTCTAGTCTTAATGAGAATAGCAGTGCATATGTGTGTGTGTGTGTGTGTGTGTGTGTGTGTGTGTGTGTGATTACACCCTCCTCATACAGAAAAGGATGTCATATATTTCATAACTGATGCTTCACACACTTCTAACTCAGCAGCTGCTCATGCACACTCCTGACTGCACCCACTTCCTGTCACATTACAGACATTCTATGTTGCGAGGCCTATTTTTGATTTGACACATTTATGCAAATTAGATTCACTCCACTGATTTTACTTGTGAACTCACACCTCTGACTTTACTGTGCCTCACAGACATGCCGCTCATGTGAATTCCCTGTAAAATCATGTTTAAGTCATGTTTCACCGCCCTATTATTCCTGGTAGTGCTTTTTTACTCCCCTGACACCTTGTTGTTATCTGTTACATAATTAATTGTGAGAAATGCTAATGCAAAGAGAGCTGTGTCCTTATTGGATACCAAGTATTGAAGACTGAATAATTAATTAGAAACAGAATATTTTAAAAAAAGGAAGAATTTACCATTAGGTCACAAAATCATCCAAATTACATGAACATGTACAAATATGATGTGTAAACAAAATTATCTTTTTCTCATCAGGTATTTTCTACATTCTTAGAGCATTTTAGAAATATTGAAAAATGATTCATGAGATCAAAAATATAATTTAGTTCCATTAGTCATCACTTCTATTCTAAAGGATTACCTTAAACGAGTCTGTGATTAGAGAAAACCTATTCTTCATTCATGAATAACAATTACAAACAAGTATATTATTAATAAATACTATGATGTATATATAACTATTATATGATGATAATATTTATCATACATTTATTAACAAATTATTTCAATCAATATGTCAACCTCAA
>JAFBJT010109282.1:7782-12782 GCA_016785325.1 Chascanopsetta lugubris
GGAGGGAGGTCTGGTGTTGACTGAGTTTCTGTTCCTTCCTCTCGGCTTCGATTGGCCGCGTTCCAATCTGTGGAATGTGATGTTATGTTGTTCTGTTTTGAAAAATTCAGATCTCTGATGACGATCTTTGATTCATGTCCCATCTGAACTAAAAACATACCCCTGACTCAATGTTGGATGCACACGAGCACACACACACACACACACACACACACACACACACGCGCGCGCGCGCTCTCGCACACACTCTGGGTGGTGGGCTCAGCAGGGGTGTGTACCAACCTTCCCTGCTACACTGCTGCTCTTGTTTTCTGCCTGACTGGGCAGCACTGTAAACAATGAGCCGGCAGCAGCAGCAGCAGCAGCAGCAGCAGCAGCAGCAGCAGCAGCAGCAGCAGCAGCAGCAGACACAGTGTACAGAGATGTAAAGATAGTTGGACAAGGACTGGAATTCATTCCACTCACCTCCCTCTCTCTCCTATCTGTCGATCGGCCCGGCGCTTCTCTCGCTATCTGCCCCAAGTCTCCGTCTCACAGTGGGAGGAGCCTCAGCACCTGAGAGCACATGAGGTCAAAGGTCAGGTAAACATCAGGGCCACGCCTCTTAAGGATTATGTGAAGTGAGCTACCTCAAGTCGAGGCGCAGTCGATGATATATGACTTCACTGAAATAGGAATGTGGCGCTCGCGCATTCTCACACAACTAAAGCCAGGGCTGACACGAGGACACGGGTTCGGGTTCAGGTTAGGGTTTAGAGTTAGGGTTCGGGTTAGGGTTTAGGGTTAGGGTTTAGAGTTAGGGTTCAGGTTAGGGTTTAGGGTTCGGGTTAGGGTTTAGGGTTAGTGTTAGGGTTAGGGGTTAGGGTTTAGGGTTTAGGGTTAGGGTTAGGGTTCGGGTTAGGGTTCGGGTTTAGAGTTAGGGTTTAGGGTTAGTGTTAGGGTTAGTGTTAGTGTTAGGGTTTAGGGTTTAGGGTTAGGGTTAGGGTTCGGGTTAGGGTTCGGGTTTAGAGTTAGGGTTTAGGGTTAGTGTTAGGGTTTAGGGTTAGTGTTAGGGTTCGGGTTTAGGGTTAGGGTTTAGGGTTCGGGTTAGTGTTAGGGTTTAGGGTTTAGGGTTCAGGTTAGGGTTCGGGTTTAGAGTTAGGGTTTAGGGTTAGTGTTAGGGTTTAGGGTTAGTGTTAGGGTTAGGGTTTAGGGTTAGGGTTTAGGGTTCGGGTTAGTGTTAGGGTTTAGGGTTTAGGGTTCAGGTTAGGGTTTAGGGTTTTTCTAAGAGGAATTCCACAATTCTACAATTCACTTGGCAAATTGCGGAAGATTCAAATGTCCATAACAGACTCTTAAACGGATTTTGAGTCTGTGTGCGATCAGATTAAATATTGATGGGACTGATTCACAATGATACAGAGACATTCACTGACACTGTTCCTCCAAACACATTTCCTCAGTCACTTGACATGCAAATCGTTTACAGAGAATAAGTTGAATTCTTTGTTCTGCTGCAAATTGTACTGACTCATCATGAGCGTCTGTAAGTGACGAGCTCACCGGCTAATCGTGCTTTTTCCCAGGTTTCTGCTGAGATCAGCTTTTATGACGCCACGCAAATCTTCTTTTAGACAATTCATGACGGATTTTACATCTTACATCTTTAAAAGGTCAAACGTTTGCCAGATTGTTCCATTGATTGCTACAAATAATTTCGTAAAATGTAAAAAGAAATATTAAAAATATATTTTGAAATATGACTCATAATATGTCGGAGATTGAATGGACCTGGAAAGAAGCATTTTTCCAATTTCCCACTTTTCACTTTCAGTCTACTTCCTATAATTTGATTATCAAATGATAGTTCATCTGAATAATTAAACATAGACAAACTGTCTTCGTTCTTCTCTTGGTACCCTAACCCGAACCCTAACCCTAACCCGAACCCGAACCCTAACCCACTCTAAAAAAACCATACCCTCTTCTCTTTGCCGCAGAAAGCTTTCCAATGGATTAAGTGAGTTTCTCTCTGGTGAAAACTTTATGTTAATCTTCAAAAACACATACAAATGGTGGATTAAAAAAAGATGAATGTGCAGAAGCATGAGCAGAGTTTTCAGTTTAACTCCAATTTTAGAAAATATTATTATCATACCACATTCCAAGGTAAAAAGTGAAAACAAACTGAGTTGTGCTGAAGTCTGCAACATGTTGTGTATGGAAGTGGGACAAGACTAAAATTGGGGGCAATAAAAAGAGCAAGCGTCGGGCTGTTTGTTCTGTGGTGTATTTCTATTTTTTTACAACCTTTTCGCAGCAGATTGTGATTTTAAATATTTGTCTTCTTTTTCTATTCACTGCAACGTCTCGAGGCACTTGTGGCAAATGACACAGAGGTAAACACAGCCAATGGAAACCAAATACAGCTGAAGTGCGACAGTGTTTAAAAACCGGTTCAATCTGAGACTCGGCCAAACAAATCAAAGGAGAGGGAGAGTTTGAAGGCCGCGCCCTGGATCTTCAGGAATAACTGAGCGGGGTGGTGCTCACAGACCTGATGTCATGGTCCTGCCGGTCAGACTGGTTCTGACTGAGGGCAGGTGCAGCTCTGACCTGCAGGGGGCACTTTATAGATCTCACTGCTCCTAAAGGGGCTTTGAGGCCGGGGTAAACCCGACTTGGGCATTTCACGAGAAGGAGCTGCCCTGCTCTGTTTCCTGTCAGCGTCACTCTGTCACTGCTGGATGTTGGAAAGTGAAACTAGGGTCAGTGTGAATGTGGCTCAGCTTGATGTTGTTTTACAGAACGGTCTCGTTTCTAATCGTCCTTCTATTAAGTCTCAATCAATGATCTTGTGATTCCAATTATATTATTCTAATGAACCTAATCAGGATTTGCATAGTCGGGATCAGATCAATACATTAATACCGCAATCAGCCAAAGTGTAGTCAATCAGATTCCCCTTTTCTCTGAGCCTCAGACCGATTGTCCTTTCATTCATTTGATCTGATGATGAAACGTCACGATGTGCTCATGTTAAAACCCAGCATTTGATTATTATCTACGTTTGCTCCGTTTGTGAATCAAATGAATTAAAATGAAAGTGTCTTTTCAATATTCATCGACTCTAATGGAAGTTGGAGATGGAGATTTGCTGAGCTCATTCTCCATTTGAAAATAAAACATGTGATTCTAATCCATGTTCAATCCTCTTCATTATGATGCTGATCCTGCACACACACGTGTTCACACACACACACGTGTTCACACACACACAGGTGAAAACACACACACTGCGCTTCCACCAATGCTTGAGGATAGAATGCTTTACATAGAGAACCACTTGGCCGAGAGTTGAACCAAAAAATACACACTTTTGAACACACACACACACAAACACACACACAGTGGGGGAAGCCCCACAATAGCTTTTCTGCGTCAATATCGCATCCAAGTAAGGGTTAGGGTTCGGTAGAGGTGACAACATGAGTGAATGAATGAAAAGAAGATGGAGAGATTAAAGGTGCAGTGTGTAAGATTTGAGTCATTTTGTCAAAATATTACAAAACAATTAGATACTGATATTTGCATGACTTTATAATCACCTACAAATGATCATTTTTCATCCATTACCCTTAAATGAGCCCATCAATGTGGATGAATGTAATTTTTAGGGTGATGTAAAAAGCAGGTCATACATTGGGGTGATTATACATTTGTAAAAATGTCTGTGTATCATTGTTTTGAAGTTCTATTTCTACAGACAGAGGAGGGAAAAAACGGACCTGAATCTCACACACTGCCCCTTTAAGGGGGGTCGGCGCCTGTGATCTGATCCGGGTTTGAGTTCTTACTGGAGCTACAAATGGGATGAGAGACGGTGAGAGGGTGCGCGCCCATTGTGGAGTGGAGGAGGTAGTGAGTAAGAGAACAAGGGAAGGAAGTGAGACAGGATGTAAAGCCCTGCCGGTGAAGACATCCCAGAATAACCACCAATCAATCCACATTCACATCCTGGTCCGAGGCAGCCGATGTAAACAGAGAGGCAGCGACGCCTGGATGAATGCAGCTGTGCAGTCAGTGAATTTTGAAATGCGCCCATTCCACCTCACGAAGCCTCCCTTCACTTTCTCAGCCTTCAAAATAAAGTCCCACGACTTTCCCAGGAAAGTGATGGATCGATGAATCGATGAATCGATCGGAAAAAGAACCGACGGCTGCAGCTCTCATCGAAATGCCAGATCTGTGATGCAGATTTCATCCACCGTGCCGAGCAGAGGCGCATGAAGCTGCTCAGCAGCAGCTTTGCGCTTCCTCCTTCTTTGGTTAAGCACACGATCGTCTCCTGCATCCAGACTCATGTCGGAGCTGCGCCGCGGAGAGGGAGCAGCGCGATGGCGTCGGCCGGACCGGAAGAAAAGAGCGTGAGGAACGCAGACAGGAAGTGGGAGCGATTGCGTTCCTCTCACCCACACTTAGACACCATCACACACATGAGGAAGAAGAGACAAGTCTGGGCCCCGGGCTTCAAACACAAGCTCTTCAGAAAAGCCCCGGCTGCGTCAACCAATCAATTCCCTTCTCGCGCAGTTGCCGTAGCAACTCGCCAGCCTCCTTGTCAGAGCTGTGGGAAGGTGAGACTTCACTGCGCAGCGGAGTACTCTAACCCCGCCAGACGGGGTCTTAACACTTCCTATCTGCCACGCTCTCCGGAGGTCCGAGCGGAGACCCCGCGAGACGGCAGAGGAGGCTGAGCCGTCATGAGTCCAAACAACAAGCGGAGGCTCAACTCTACAGAGGGGGCGGAGCCTAAAACGCAGCCGTTTGCCACAGAGACGGATCAAACTGCCAGTGAGATTAGATCTGCGACAACAGAACTCTAATTCCTGCCTCTGCTGTAATCTCACACTCACTGACGATGGCGTGAAAGGATGAACTGCGCAGAACTTTCACCAGACACACCGGTGAATCGCTCGCCTCCTCAAACAGCTGTTTGTCTTTGGATGTGTTTAGCGCTA
>JAFBJT010109282.1:17782-20057 GCA_016785325.1 Chascanopsetta lugubris
CGTCCGTGCGCACTTGTTTTACTTGTTTTGTAACATTTTTAGTTAAATGACCAAAATCTTACACCCTGCACCTTTAAGGACACATTTCCTTTTTTCTGGTCATTCATTTCACTCCTCACCCGCTCCCTTCCTGTTTTCCTCCCTAAACACTCTCCAGAGCCCCTTCCCCTTCCTCTTTCACAGAGGAGCTGCTCTGATTGGCCAGCGAGTTTCCGTCCCCCGGTTGTGCAGAGTGACATCGCGCTGCGCTCAGTTCGAGCTGGACCTGTTTAGGTCCTTTTACACGAGTCCAACATCTTCTTAGTGACACTTCTACAACATGACAGCGTGTTTACCTCCAAAAGTGAGGAAAACCACGACAGGCCGTGTTTCTTTACGAGACGTTTGCCAAGATCAGTGCAAAACTTCATTTCAATAAATGATCATGGCGCCTTTAAACTAAATAATCAGGCTCGGAGAATTCTCATTTTCCAACCAACGTTTCAAAGTGCTGCAGCTAACTGCACCTGTCTGTTTAGAAACTCAATGCAGCTGTTATTATGGCTCATGGGCTGAGGCAGACAGAGACTGAGACAGCGAGGCTGCTGGTTCCAGTCTGAGGTGAAAAGGATCAGCGCTTCCTGCCCCAGAGCCGCTCAGACCACAGGGCATCAGGGGCAGAGTGGAGAGAGAGAGAGAGGGGGCGAGTGGCTCGGCCGTCTCGAGGTGTCATGTCTCTAACTCAGTGAGTCATCGGTGAAAGGAGGAGCCCCCCTCACGACCACAGTGTCCGGCCCCTCTCACTCCACCTGAGAGCCCAGAGGAAGTGAGAGACTGATGCTTCTCTGACGCCAACGTTCCTGCACTGCTTCGTTTGTGCAACTCTACAAGTACACAAGTGTCCGAGGGGCTTCGGACCATACGTTCTGCTTTGGTTTGGGTTTGTTCACAGTGTGAAAAGACTTTTGTCTGGTTCATACCATCGATCACACAACAGGAAATGGAGACAGCGCTGAATCACAGCGAGAGGAGGAAGTGACCCGTGACAACATGCTGACTGAGCAGCATGAGGAGTTCACGGAAACACCATTCTCTAACCGACTCTAAAGCGGTGATTCTCAACAGGTGGGTCGCGACCCAAAAGTGGGACCCGATTTCAGCGGGTCGCCGGCCTCTGACTTTTACTACAATAAAAGTAGTAAAAGTAGTATTCTCCTGAACAGCAGAGGGCGATGACACCCTGAAAGCCAGAATTCTGGATCAACATTTCATTTCTGTTTTGCAGCATAAGGCAAAGTCCACAATTAATGGGTAAAGTCTCACACAATAAAAGTATTGTTCAAGCTGTAAACAATATTCATAGATCTCATTCCAACACAGATCCTCACTCCTGACACTTTAGGGAGAGAGAGGATTATGAATTCAAGTCCAATTCAATTCCATTGTGCACAAAGCGCCACTCAAACGCACTGACTTCCTGTTTGGTTTAGAGGAAGAGGAGTTTTTTTTCTTGTCTCAGCGCAATACATATGTGTACCAAATGTCATGCATTGGCCCCGCCCACTTCATGTTTGTTTTTGGATTCTACAAATGTCAACACCAATGAGGTATTCGAATATGTAAAAGCCCCCAAATAATCAATTCATTGGTCATAATCAAAACAATAATAACAGAAGGACACACACACACACACACACACACACACACACACACACATACGTACGTCTGCCTGGCGCTGATGTGCTGGAGTGAGACGATGATACGGCTCCGAACGATCTCAAGAGGAATGTGGTGAAGCTTCTCGGCAAGTGTTGCGTGTGTAGCAGAGTGAGTGTGTGTGTGTGTGTGTGTGTGTGTGTGTGTGTGTGTGTGTGTGTGTGTGTGTGTGTGTGGTTAAGTATGCTGCTCTATTTTATCCCCCTCCTTCCACTGAGCATAAGCTTGGGTGGATCCACCTCGGTAACTGTGAGACATACGACGCGAGTACAGAATGTGTGTGTACGTTACAGTAATACCTCCGACTCTGATACACACACACAATCCTACAGAAGCTGAATTAAAGGTGCAGTGTGTAGGTGAAGCTGCATGTTGTATCCGTCACCTCACCCTCATTTATATATATATATATATATATATAAATAAGACATTCAGCCAATTATAAATCCATGAGAATGTCAGTATGTAATTGTTTTGTAATATTTTTAGAAATGGCAAAATGACCAAAATCGTACACACTGCACCTTTAAAGTACGTATCCGAACATAAATTATTGTGACCACAGAATGAGCCCTTAATG
>JAFBJT010109282.1:49687-72999 GCA_016785325.1 Chascanopsetta lugubris
GTTTGTTCTGTATCTTTCTATTAATCTCTTCCTTACAGGCCTCTGTGTGGCGATACATGCGCAGATAGCCATTTTTTTCATATGCCCACAAAGAGTTATTACGTTTTCCTGAGAAAGATAAAAGTCCGAGAGCATTTCCTGTGATTATCTGCATGTTACAGTGAAAAGATGCCACATTGAGTCTCTGCGCTGGGTGGAGCCTCAGGCAGCACAGACACTAATGGGCTCCAGTAATGCAATTGTGAGGTCATTCAATTAACATGCAGGTTGATGTCTGCAGTTGATTCCAGCTCTGACACAACGTCCTGCACAGAGGAGGAAGAAATGTGTTGTCTAATCCTCCGTCTCTCCATCTAAGGATTAACTTGAATTCTGCAATTAGTGCTATCTATGTTATTTTAGTTTTTCAGAAAGTAATGTGGCTATTTATAGTCACAGAAAATGACTATTTGTAAAGAGCCGAGAAGGAACAAACTGTGACTTGTATGTTAATATATATATATATAAATCTATATATATATACACACACACGTATATACACACACACACATATTCAATGTGTGTGTACGTAGATAGATATAGACTGCATAGATAGATAGATAGATAGATAGATAGATAGATAGATAGATAGATGTAAATGAATGATTAAAAACAAATGTGACGTCTGGATGTTCACTCTTTTTTTTTAAACTTTTTAGTTGTTTAAATAATCACACAGGAGAAAATCAACTCAAAAACGGTAAAGGTATTATTTTTTTTTTTTACTGTCAAATGAATCTATGGAAGAAATATCACTCATTTGGTGTTTAGTTTCTAAAGTATTTGCTTCTTTATGCGGCAAAATACAGTTTAGAGAAATTTGACATTTGAAGCGAATCTAATCAAGAAGAGCCAACATGTGAGCAGTCACCTAATTAACCCTCCATCAGAGTCACAACATCTTTAGCGAAGCAAGACCTTTGAGTTTCCTTCCACTTCTCCCTGCCTGCTCCACATTTAGGGAAACATCGGACTCTTTAGCTCTTCTATACTCCACTCAGTTAATTGGCAAACTTTTCCCATCGGTTGTTTACTGTTTGGAGAGGAAGTTCGCGGAAATGAGAAGATGAGGATAATGAGCATTAAAAGGTTTTAAGTCTGTGGTGAGCCAGTGAATACACTCAAAGAGGCGATGAAATTGTTTGTGAAGCCTAAAGTTCTACATTTTGGGCAGCGGTAGCTTTTTTTTTTTTTGCGTTTTTATCGGCGGTGACCATGTTTGGACAGGAAGTGGGTGGAGCTCTAGGCCGCTCCAACCAAAAATGTATGACTATCTAGAGAATACGGACATAAAGTCCTTTTGGAGAAGTTTACAGACAAGTAATGAGAAAGGTAATGTTTTCAAACATCTCCACAGAAACTGTCCTCTTATCACCCTCTGGTGGCCATACCAGAGAAGACAGGTGTCTGGTAGTTCCACAGTAGCTTCCACTCCCTCTTTTCTGAATCTATTCTGCATCATTGCAATGATCTGTAGGGTTGTTACTTCCAGAGCCACTTCTCGTGACTTTAGATAACAAAATTTGATCCATTGTTTGTATGAAAACATAGAGAACAGCCTTGAATTAATCCCAGATCCACCGGCAGTGACGGGCCAGTCATTTCCAGGACTGCAAACCTTAGAACATCATGTGTGTCTTACGTGTCCACCTGCAGTATGAAATGAAATCTACTTCATCATGTGAGGTCTGCACATCTACTGGATTTGTGCCTGACCGGAGATGATGGATGGATGGACGGATGGACGGATGGACGGACGGACGGACGGATGGATGGATAGAGGGAGGAAGGGCGGACGGATGGGCTGGAGCAGCCAGACCTCTCAGCGTGGAGAAAGGGCTCAGGCAGCATGTCTGTCTGGATAATTAGTGCTTACACTGAGGGAATAGGACTTTAATCAGCAGAGCTCTGTGTTGATCATCAGTGTTCAGTGTTCCACAGAGAACCATCAGTCTGTTAATGAAGTCACTGACCCGCTGGCTTGTTGGCTACAGGCAACAGGAGCATGGTTTGGAGCAGTCACTCTAACCTTCACTCGCTCGTCCCTTCTTGCCCTCTCTCACTCACTCATTCATTCGCAGTCACGGTGTGTTTCGGTGAGTTTTGGCGCAATGGACATGTCAATGACAAACGATGGAACATATTTCACGAACACGTTGTGCATTGCCAGAGTGTAAAAGCCAAGCGTTTGACCTTTTCTGTCAAACCACCAACATCCACGAAACATCTCACCATCTAGTAATTGGTCTGACAACATGTGGGGATTCTTTCAGTTGCTAGAGAATTCTACAGTTCAATTGCAACCGAGAGGCAGCCTCCGGTGCAGACGGATGAAGCACAGTAGGAAGTGAAAAAACCTGCAGTTCATAGGGTGACCACTGGGGGTCTGACTCCAATAGGGAGCAAATCCCCCACAGACTCTCATGTTAAAATGGTTCAACTTCAGAGGTGAACGAAACATGTTTAAAGCCTGGTACAAACTTCGCTTTTGGTCTCAATCAGTCACACGGGAATTAGACATAAGCAAGATGGCGATCAGGGCCCCGCCCACAATTTGATTCAAAAGCACTGTGCAGAAACCAATGGGTGGCGTCACGGACGCTACGTCCATCTTTATGTTCAGTAAATGCGCGCGACACAAGCAAAGATGCAGACATGAGGAATAGGCCGAGTGTACAGACAGTTGGGTCTGCCTCTGGGTGAACTGTGACACGTTTCGTCATGTTTATTTGGACATGGATAATTAACCCAATGTCTTACTTAAACATCTTATAGCGTGCTGAATTAATAAGGTTTCAGAAGCCTGAGCTGTATTTTGCGTCGGAAATGTCCGCAAGCTAACATGTCAAATCATCTTTTACCCCGAATCAAACATATGTGCAAGGCATCGTTGGCACGGTGAGAGTTTGATTTGAAGATTTAGAGAAAGCTGCAGCTTTTGCTAACCTCACCCTTTCCTGCCAAGCATGGAGGTGAACCTACATAGCAGCCCTCGTTAAAACTTAAAAGGGGTGATTCCATTCTGGGCTTCTGTGGCAAAACATGGTGGCAAAACATGGTGGCCTCCATAAAGTGGATCAAACTCGACAAACAGCCCATTTAAATAAAAAGACTACCAGGCCCTAATGTCCAACTGCCTGCCCTGGAACTGACCACTGGCACTAGATAATGAATTCTCCTGCTGTAGATTTTGCCACAGCTAAATACCGACACTTCAGTAACAGTCTCACTTTCACAAAGAGCCAGACGCACAAAGACGGAGAAGGGGGGTAAAGTTTCGAGAACATTTCCAGCGGCTTAAGGTTTGTTTGTTTGCATCTAATGCAGAGCTTGTGGACGCAGCGCGGGCCATGACGGCGGCTGAGAGAAAGTGAGAATGCCCGACCACTGCTGGCTTTTTAAGCCATGTGTGAAATGGGCTTTAAATCACTTTCACCCCGAGCAGTCCCATTACTGATGGCAGCCTCCGGAGCCCATGAAAGAGAGCGTCTTATCGGTTTAGCACAAATGCTCCAAATTAGTCCAGTAATAATTATGGCTTTGGCTTTATGAATTTCGCCAAACCACAATCCTCTCCAAGACATGCATGTGCAGAAATGTAATATTTTTTAGAAAAGGCCTCTGTGGACAGAGCAGACCGGCGGGGCACATTCCACAATCAAATCTGATTCATGTGAAATGTATCCGTTTGTTTCTGCAGCACAGATAAAGGTGCAGTGTGTACGATTTGCTGACATCTGGTGGCGAAGTTGTATCCATCACCTCACCCTCACCCTTCTGAGCATGAAGGAGAACCTGTGGTGCCTTCAGGTGTCACTAAAGCTCAAAAGATGTTGAATATGTCCACTCTGGGCTACTGTAAACACATGGCGGCCCCTGTAGAGAGGACCCCACCCTCATGTAAATCATTACATTAAAGGCCTCATTTTAGGGTACTAGGAAAATAATAAAACTTTTAGGCAATTATAAATTCAAAAAAATATCAGAATGCAATTGTTTTGTAATATTTTTAGAAGTGACTAAATTAACCGTACTCTTACACACTGCACCTTTAACGGTAATGGGGGGGGGGGGGGGGGTACTTTTTTTTTGGGGGGGGAGTACTTTTATGTGATTATAAAAATGTGATTTTTTTAATCGTGTTGTAATATTTATTTCTACCAATGACAAAAGAAGTGACAAAAATGACCGAAATCGTACACACTGCACCTTTAAGAGAAAAACACTGTGACTGTCCCATCTCCTACCATCATTACGAGAGGCTAGTTCATTGTGTGATATTGTTTCATTTGACACAAACGGAAAAGAGAACAAACAGGAAGGCGGGGAACATCGCTCTTGTGTGGTGTTGATGCCTGGAGCCTTCATGCGTGATTTACGGCTTCACAGTGCAATTGCAAGAAAAAGATCCAAAAACTGAAAAAAGAAAAAAACACCGCCCTTGCAGACTTGCAAACAGCACCATGGCCGGACCTCACAGGGGTACAGTTACCCTGCACTGACACAGGGGGCAGCACTCAGGGGACGGAGCAACCCACTTAAGCCTCAGATCCTTTCCCTTCTGAGCCTTCGCTGACCTTCAGTTTGCTCGAGCTCTGTACAGAGCACAGAGGAGGAGAGGGTACTGTCAGGGGAGCACTGCTCCTTTAATTATAGGTGTCGTCGCGCTATCACGCCCGCGGGCCGCCACCAGGTTCGGTGCCAGGCCGGGGTGGGTGCACCCGTTGGCCTCCGGTGGCTCCGATTCGTCGTTTGCTTTGTGTTTTTCCGCAAGAGATAGAAAATGACATTGTTCCCGCTCTGGTCTCATCTCGCTCCTCCGGAAGCCGTCTCTCCGCCGTTGATGAATCATTTCATCTGCTCCTCATTGCTGCGCGCTGGAGAGACGGAGCAGCAGGCGGCTGCCCCGCCAAATGTATTGCCACCTCATTTCCACGTGGTCCAAAACATCAAATATTAACGTTTCCTGTCTGCAGGAAAGATGATTATGGACCTGTCACGGTCACAGGCAGCACACATGCTTTACAGCTTAGCTCTGGTGTTTATCATTTCCCTGGTTGTTGTGTTCTATGACTACAATAATCTGCATGAGCCCAATTTGCTTTGCATGCTGGAGCTACTGGAGGGCTCCATATCGGATAATCCCATTCAAGAAATTGAATATTCATTAAAGGGGCTGTATGTATTTTCTAATGCAAAATTATTCAGAAATAGTGCTGGACTGCTTTCATGAGGAGTTTGAAAGGGACGAGCAGCCACCTCTGTAATACCACTTTTCTGCCACTAGAGCGAGTCATGAGCTATTTTAGTGCTAGGGCTACCTCATGTCCACATCAGCAGTGGTTCATTAAAGGTGCAGAGTGTATGATTTCTGTCATTTTTACTAACAATTACATCCTGATATTTTCAGCAATTTATAATCATCTGAATATTTGATTTGATTTCCATTATCCTTGAATGAGCCCATTAATGTATATTTACACCATTTGTGTGTGTGGGCTCACTCTTCTGAACATGCAGGAGAACCTATGGTCGACTTCGGTTGTCATTAAAAACTCAAAAGATGTTAAGTATGTCCACTCTGGGCTACTGTAATAACGTGGCGGCTCCCATAGAGAAGACCCGCTCCTCATGTAAATATACATTAATGGGCTCATTTAAGGGTAATGAAATTTTTTTTTAAAAACAAAACATTTTGATGGTTATAAATCCATGAAAATGTCAGTATGTCATTGTTTCTTAATATCTTTATTAGTGACAAAAATGAGCAAAATCTTACACACTGCACCTTTAACAGTTTTTTTTTTTTAAACTAAAAAAAAACTGACCAATCAGTGCTTAAAAATGCAGCTAGTGCTGCTTTAGTGTGGAACAAAAAGAAGACTCATGACGGTCAAAATGGGTAGTGGCAGGTTTGAGAGAGCAGACGGCTTGATGGGCTAAACGCCACTCCAGCAAAAATCTAAAGAGCACTTTTTCCTCTCTTATTCTCTCTCATGTCTGACATTTAGACGCGTGCACTATGTTGTAAGACACAACCGTCACATCATTTACTTCTTACACAGGCTCTTGTGGTTTTACCCCGGCTTATCTTTTTTTCCCTCTCTCTCTCTCTCTCTCTCTCTCTGCGCTTAACATTGACATATGCTCTTCTCCAGATATCGGTGCTGCATATCGGCTTCAGCTCGGTCCATGGAAAAACAATCATTCCCCGGACCAGTGACCGTACATAAAGACGGACAACATGTCTCTCTACTTCAGCCCACAGTCACAGATCGAAGCCAAACTACGCTTGTACGTCATTCGGGCTCTGCGATACCTTATGCTGCTGACACCTTATGCTGCTGACACCTCTGAGTCACGATCGGGGAGTGTCGCCATGGTATCGAAGTCCAGCTGATGCTCCCACGCAACCAATTATAGGTCAAACTCAGCTCGGGAGACATCAGACCTTAGAGAGAAATCCAGCAAATCCGTTTTTAGACAAATAATGAGTAAAAAAAACCCAGCTTGAACAGTTTATATATAATACTGTTTTCACTGTTTTTTTTTTTTATTGGTCCTCTGACCAAAGGGTTGCAGGTTCGGTTCTCAGTATACGTAAGTCCACGATGTCCCATGTCCTCATGGATCAAACGAGCTGCAAGTAGATGCAGAGTATGAACGTTGGTGTGACAGGGTGAATGTAAACTATACTGTACAGTGATTGGAGGGGTCTTCAAGACCTGAGGCTCGCTATATAAATAGGTACAGACCATTTACCAAAGTGTCACCCAATGTGACATGAACCATTGTTATCTAAGCTGCCATTTTGAATCCTCCACTTTGGCATTTTGTCTAGTCCTTTCTTGGTTTGTTCAAACCAGACGTGGCCATATTTGGACCAGCAAGAGGCGGAACCTCACACTCTCACTCACCCGCACCGACAATCAATTACCCCAACATCAACAGCTGCCTCGATTTATGGCGATTATCTTCAACAGAAACTGATTTTAGTCTTAAGCACATTGAACCTGGGGTGAATAACCTTCTTTTTAACATGCGCAGTTGATGAGTCCCATGTGCCAACATGGAGAAGGCAGGATTTTATGACGGCAGTCATCCGCCGGGAGGTTACTGAGTTGCTCGGGCTGCTCCCTTGTCATCCATCTTCATTCCAAGTCAGTGCTTTGACCATATATATATAAAAAAAAAAAAAAGATGCATCACATTGTTATTCCACTCAGATAACCGTGTAAGCTACAAAAGGTATTTTTCAAACCGAATCACCGCTTTTATTCTTTCACCCTAATTTACATTGAGGACAGGGAACATCACGTTGGCCCTGCGCTAAAGTAAGTGTGCAAAATGGATGTGGATGTGTCCACGTTGAGAGCAGCTGTGCCTCCTTGATTGATATAGATGTGTAGGCTGCCTACATGGGAATTGCAATCTCCAGCCTGTCTCTGCTGTAAGGTGCCATTTTCAATCACAGCCGAGCAATCAGCCCACGGTTATACCTTTAACACAGAGATATGGCTGCCATTAAAGTAATAGTGGGCACTGCCATAAATCTCTCACAACACATACATACAGAAAACAGGGTGGGATCACTTGTGTCGGGTTAAACCCACCTCACATTCTTTGAAGTTCCATTCTCTCTCCTCTGCCCACATTTTTCTTTCACAGGATTTGTTTATATATTCATCAAGTCGGTATAAATACATGGATGAGTAGAGGCCAGGGGTGTCAAACGTGGGGCCCGCGGGCCAGAACCGGCCCCTGGGATGATTTAGCAAAGTGTAAAAAAAAAAACGGGTGTACTTGGTTTATGTTGGTTACGTATATTGAGAAGATGCATTTTAATTGATGAATTCAAATTCTCTTTTCAGTGAATTCATCCACAGTGCGATTATTTCCTTTGTACTAAAACCAAGGGAAACATTTGACGTTGTTGTTTATTGGTCGTCATGCTGTGATTTTTCTGGTCCAGTCCACTTGAGACCTAAACTAAAATGAGTTTGACAGCCCTGGTATGGACAGGTTAGACACATTATGAATATGTCTAGATTTAAAGGAGAAACTGCATCGTCATGGAGACCGTCACTGATGAATTACACCGAAAACATGTTGATATAATTCTAACATAAGATGATTATGATGAGGATCAGTTCAGGTGATCATTTACCGTAAATAAAAGGCTTTGAGGATTGTAATTATTGTGGACTTGATTCGCTCCATGCACCAAAGGAACAACACATACAGCTTAAATACATTATCTGCAGCTGAGGAATTTATTTTCTTATGTTTATGTTCTGTTTCGCAATCATCTCGGTTTCAGTTACTTTATGCTGTGGAAGAATATAATTTGCAAAGCCGTGACTAATAGTTATCTTCATTAGATTAGAACAAATTTCAATGGATAATTCAACTGATGTAATTAAAGGTCAGAGAGTTTAAGAGATTCTCATTTCCAGGGCCCAATGATATCCCATCAAAACTATACAGATGAAGTTTGCCACAATTACAAACGAAGTTTATGTTTGCAGATGAAACTCTGGAATAACTTGAGAAGATTTTCATTTGATAAATAGTTTACTGAAAATACTTTCTTTTAACCTTTTGAGTTGATATATATTTTTACTTAAAGGTGCAGTGTGTAAGATTTGGTGACATCTAGAGCTGAAGTTGCATGTTGTATCCATCACCTCACCCTCACACTTCTGAACATGCAGGAGATCCTATGGTCGACTTCAGTTATTAAAACTCAAAAGATGTTTAGTATGTCCACTTTTACGACTGAAAAAACATGGCGGCCTCCATAGAGAGGACCCGCTCCTCATGTAAATATACATTAACGGGCTCATTTAGGGGGAATGTGAAAAAAGTAATAATTACGTGAATACAAATTCATGAAAACGTCAGTGTGTTACTTTAATTCTATCACATTGCACATGAAAAATATCAAATATTTAGCAAATTATTTTGTAAAGAAGAGGATAAATGGCTAATTTCCTATCAGTCAACAAGAGCTCTACTTTCATATAGACCCAATTACAGCGTCCTGAGGCGCCGTTTGTCTGCATCACTATTAGCGTTGGTATGGGCTGGTATAATCAAGGCAGCACACAGCTTTTTTTTTAGATTACAGGCCTGGCTCCGTGCCAAGGGTTCCATAATTTATATGTGACTACATCACTGGTGGTGACATGGAGGAGTCGTGCATTTATCCGCTCATTTAAACGTGCTTTGTCCCATCAAGTGCAGAACAAACTCGAAATGATTCATGGAAATGTCCTTAACTGCACGGTACATCTGCAGGGAACAGAGAGGAGGGGAGGGGGGGGGGGAATCCACTGGAGACAGATGTGCATTTCTGAGTGGTTGCATGTGTCTCCATATATGCATGTGAGCATGTGTTGCCTTTTATTATTATCCAGGTGGCGAGATAAGAGGAGTTTCCTGTGTCTGTCACCACATCAAACAATATCTTACTCGAGCTGAAGCGGGAGGAGGGAAGGGCTGAGGGAGAGAAAAAGCCTTATCTGAATACATCAGACTCCAGTTGTCATCACCGCCGCAAACCGGGTAATTAAGGAGCTCTGACTCGTGACACATCACAATTCAGCGGAAATTACACCTCGAGGTGGATGAATCACTTCCCACCAGGACACACACACACACACACACACACACACACACACACACACACACACACACACACACACACACACACACACACACACACACACACACACACACTGTTTCTTCTCTGTGACTGCAGGTTTGCTGAAAACATAAAGTGAAAGTGAGACCGTGGGATCGCAGCGGCAACACTCCTGATAGTCTGTATAATTTTGATATGGAAGACAACAAATAGTACGGGACAGAGTTTGAAAGCCGCCGTGACCACGGGGGCAAAGAGCAAGGCAGGCGTTCTAAATGTCTCCTCCTGCTTTTTAAGGGCCACCGTGTTATATTGTCAGGCCGTAAAGGAAACGGCGAGAATCCTTTATCTTGGCTTTTAGATCGGCAGAGGAGAAAAACCCAACAGTTCATATAAATGCTGGTGAATCAGTTCGCTTGTCTTTTCTTCTAATGGTTGTAATAGACAATAGTCAGGTCTGCTGCCAGGAGACTGGAAGAGGTAAAGTGACTTCAACAGCTTGTCAGTAAATAAACCCAGCTATGTTCTCTTACATCAGGGCTGTCGCACTCACTTTGGTTCAGGGGCCAGATCCACCACAGCTGGACCAGTCCAATCAGAGCATAATAACCTATGAACATTTTAATGAACTGTCTGTTTATAAACCATTATGAACAACCTCCAGCATGAATAGTTAGTTAGTTGCTTGCTACAACTGCTAGAGGGCCCAATTTGGCCCGCGGGCCGTATGTTTGACATCCCTGTCTTGGATGCAGATGGAGCCAACGAAGTAAAACGGGACGGCTTCCAAAAACACATCTTCAAAAAGTAGACGGGCCATCAGAGATCATTCACCTCTCCCTGTAAGTGTTTCTCCCATTTCTATTGGCTGAAATGCAATATACTTTTACGAATGAAATTATTGGAGCTACAACCTTAATGTAGAAATTGCATAAGCATTTTTTAAATTAAGTTCAAATTCCAAAATTATTTTCAAAATAAAGTTCACGACCACCACAAATAAAGCCTGAGGTTGGCACAAGCAAATGAGAAGAACAGCAAGAGGCAGGTTCATACAGATAAATGCATCTGCAGTCAAGTGTTTTGTTTACTACCGTCTTCGGCTGTCAGCTCCGATTACAGGAGGCACGCAGGGATCATGTCTTCTCATTCTGACAGCTTTCAATGCATCGCCAGGATAGTGTAGGTTCATGTCTCAAAGGAGTCACATTATGAAAAATCTGTCTTTTAAAAGGTGATTGGTGTCAAATGTGTGATTTGGGGGTTTCTAGTGATTCCCGAGAGCAAACGCCAAAACTTGGCGAGGCATCCTCTTTGGTTATCAAACACGACTGAGAAGCGCGCAGAAGGTTCCGCCCCCGCTGTGCACTCGTACCCCTCCTTGAAACGGAGCCCAGTGTGTACTTCAGTGGAGATCCACCAGGGCTCTTCATAGCAACAATGAAGGCGCAAAAAAACTGCTCTGTAATCAACTGCAACCAACAAGGTTCATCTTTGCACCAGATACCGACTTCAGTCCCTGGCAGTACAACCGGAGTATGTGACTGACTCACGTATAGCGTCTCGGCCAGTGGTCTTCATGCCGTCACGGTGAGCGTCACCTCACACAGCCCATTGGTCGAGGAGATAGGAGGAGGTGATTGATAGCTCAGGGAGCGGCTTGGAGACACGCCCCCTCAGAACGGAGTGACTTCTGGAGAGGGCCCGAGCAACTATAACAGCTGATCCTTTGAGTATTTTGACCATAATGCCAGAACATGATCAACCTACTGTGGCACACACTGCATGTTGGAAACATCCAATCTTTCGCATTGTGGCCACACTCTTCAATCCACCACATCGCCACATAGATCGCTGCGTAGAAGGTAAAGAATATTGCGAGACAGAAAGACAGAGACAGTTTGCAGAAACAAACGGAGGCTCTGACTCAAGCGTTTGCATCCACACATGCATAACCTCCGTGGCTAATCTGGATGATCTCCCGGGTCCGAAGCTTGTCTGAAAGGGGCTTCTAAGTGCTTTGCTATTCGGCCAACAGCTGGTGCTTATGGCAAATGACTATTTCAGGGATTGGCCCTCGACTTTTCTTCGATGCACAAATTAATTTCCAAGTGATTTACAAGAAAAGACAACGTATTCAACATGTGTAGCAAACCTCTAGGACACGGGAGTCTATGCGAGTGAAAAAGGCTGAATGTAAAACACTACTACTTCAGGGCACCTATAATTTTCTGCCGATCAATATGCTGATGAAGAGTTTCAGATCCGTGCCACTCCAAAGCTGCGTCGAGTGTTTATCACACTGAAGTGACTGAGCGTGGCTCGGTGTGTTTACAACCTGTCGTAAACTTGCAGAAATCTCCGCTGTGTCCCGTATACGTAGCTGTAGCCTCCGGCAAGAGACAGGAATACGATTCCGGAATCAATCTATGTTCACACTTTCTGACGCTCAGAAGTGAAAATTGGCTCCGTCTGATAGATGTGAAACGATAGGGTAATCGTGGAGGCATCTTTACTCTCCGAGGTGAAAGCCGAGACGAAACAAAACAAACAGAAAATGGGAGGGAATAGGTGTGAAGGGAAATCAAATTTGCGGCACGCAGATGTCGCCACGCTCCCTGACACTTGAAAAGTTTTCCTCTGCCTCTTTAAACGAAGCCGCTGTGGCTCAGAGAAAACATTTGAATATCCGCAACCTTTTCGGGCTCTCGCGGGCTAATCTCAGTGTCCCACCCATGTGCTTCTTATCTGAAGGGCTTTTCTAAACTGGCACATTCCTGAGCGCACAAACCCCACAGGGTCTGTAATAAGCCGGCGCTGCTGCAGTCGTGGCATAGCAGCACCCAGAATTCTTCCACCATTTGTTCAGACTTGGAGTCATAATTCCCATCTTGGCATCTGCCGTGCTTCTCGGTGGATGGATGGAACGTGCGAGCGCCTTGTGTCGTACGTGCGCACGGGCACAAACATCTCGGCCGTGGCATCTTTCCATGTCGCTAGATTTTAATGCTTCGCCGCTGATGGGGAGTAATTCCACGGAGGCGCGACTAGACTGACAAACGAGAAAGAGAGAGAGAGAGAGAGAGCGCGCGCCAACTGAAGTCATGAACTTTCAGGTGGTGCTTTTATTTTGACATCACTGGAAAGTTACTTTCCTCACAGAAGTAAAACCTGATGGTGACATTAGAATGGGGAACGTTCCATAATGGTTGTTTATAGCAACACCTGTGGCATTGTGCAGCAGATGTTCTTTTAGTTAATTGAAGTTAAAGTTAATTTAAGCATATACATAACTATACAATACTCACTATGACACCTTAGGGCTATTATAGTGTTCTAATTCAACCGGTGAGCATGAAACGCAAACCGTAATGGGTCTTTCCTCTTAAATGGTGTGCGTCTGAGGCAGGGAGCTGCTAACACAGCAGCTCGCGCTGCTAGCTAAGATGCTAAATCCACAACAAACTAGCTCTTAATGTTTAAACGCCATTGACTGATTCGATTAAGTTGTTCAGACTGGAGTCATTATTCCTATCTTGGCGTCTGCAGTGCCTCTCGATGGATAGATGGAACGTGCCAGCGCCGCGCTCCGGGGCCCTGACGTCGTACGTCTACACGGGCACGGATATCTCGTCCGTGGCATCTTTCCATGGCGGTGGATTTTAATGTTTTGCTGCCGATGGAGCAATTGCAGAGAGGCGCGACCAGACTGGCAGCACACGCCACAACACGCACACGCGTACATACAGTCAGTGAACGAGCACACAAACAAATCCTAGCCCACTTCTCGGTGAGAGGGGCCGTAATGACGGCGCTAATGGTATCTGCTATCAAAGGCGGGAGAATTAGCCATGAAGGACAACAAATGTCAACATCACAGGGAGACGCTTGTTAACAGAGATGTTTAGATGAGCCGAGAAAACAAACCCACAGCAATTAATAATGTCAGAGAGGCATAAAGGGAATTGTAGTAATGATGTTGGAGGAGCGTCGTAGCTTAGATGTCAGACTTTTATATGCAAAAACGAGGGGTAAATAAACCAGCTTTCCCTCCTCGCTTTTTTATTTTTTTATTTTTTTATTTTTTTTTTAAACAGACTCCATGGTGTGACATTTCCACATGGCTATGCCAAGCAAAGCTGTAATTAGTTGCACTGCAGTGATCGGATGAATCATCCTTTTGCTCCGTGTAGGTTTTATTTCTGGGTTCTGGGGAAAAGAGCAATTAAGTTCCAGTCTGTGGTGAAACAGGACAGAAACGCACAATATGAGGGACTCATGCACTCGAGACTGGGTTCGATTGCCACGTTGTTCTACCTTTGCGCCCCAGATTTGAGTTTTGTCAAAGATCTTGCGAGAGCAGAGTCATCAGAGAAGTTTCTTGGGGAACTGCATTCGGGGATTAGCTCAGGGGCCGAGGTGAACGGAGGTTAAAACTACTCAATTTCTTTTTTCTTTTTTATGAAAAACTTCTGATCCTCGTCAAGGAGAGTTACACGAAAGATCCTCTAAAAATAATTGTGTTTGCTTCACACGGCTTCACTTCACAAAAGACCGAGCAGAACTTGGAGCGCACCTGTCCTCCGGGAGGAAGTCTGGAGGAAGTAGTTTGCCAAAGGTAATATCATCCTAGGAAGAGGCAGCAAGGATGATGCATTATTCATTACATCTGGTCAACTTCAAAGGCTAAGCAACAATAAAGTATCATCCTTTAGTGTTATCATGACAGGAGGCCTCCATGGGTTTTTTTTTTTTTTGCAGGAGCAACCTTTAACAAGATATTGTGTTATTACTGGGGGCGTAACGATACACTAATCTCATGATACGGTACGATACACGATATGGAGGTCACGATAACGCTACGATATTATAGCGATATTTTTTTTAAAGGGACAGTGTGTGATTTTTAGCGACATCTAGCTGTGAAAGACCGTGACATAATGACATACACCTGCCTCTTATGGAGGCCGCCATTTTGAATTCAATGATGTAAGTCAGTGGAACTTTCAGGCTTATATATATATATGTGTGTGTGTGTGTGTGTGTGTGTGTGTGTGTGTGTGTGTGTGTGTGTGTGTGTACATATTTATTAAAACTACAGCAGGAAAGAAAAACATTTGTGGACCTGGATCTTTTTTTTTTCCATTTTTCCACATGCTACACTAATTACATTTTCAAAGGCTTTTTAATTTTTTGGCAAAATGCAAAGTCTCTCTCTCTCTCTCGCTCCCTCTCCCTCTCTCTCTCACTCTCTCTCCCTCAAGAACCCCGCTACATATGGTGTCAGAAGTGGGATTTATAGACCAACTGCGTGTGCACCCTTAGTTGGGCTACAGGGACTGCTGGTGTGGATACTGATTATACAATGTTTGATACGTTTGAACAGGAGTCTGTGTGTGTGTGTGGGAGTGTGCCGCAGTGACAGAATGACCTCTGGCACACTCTCTCTCTCTCTCTCTCTCTCTCTCTCTCTCTCTCATTGAAGCATGACGGGCACCGGGTGAGATGTTGCCGGCGGACCCCTGGACTAGACACATATGACCTCGTCACGTTTTTGTATCGCGATATAGCGTGGCACGATATCTCGTTACATCCCTAGTTATTAGACATCAATTACACAAAAGATCACAGCATAAAGTTGAGACAAATGAGAAAGTGAGAGAGAACTCCAACTAAAGTCATGAACTGTAAGTTAGTGCTTTTATTTTGATAGCCGCAAAGTCCACATCTATGGACACTTTGTTTGGAAGGTCCTGTGGAATTGAACGCTCTAGTCGTACCGCTGTGACGTCAACAAATGCTTATGTTTACGTGGAGTCTGTGTTGTTGAGATTGCTGGTTGTTTGTTTGTGGAATGTTTATGAACTTTTTGCTGCTGTATCAGATCAGACCAGCAGGCTAGCTAGCGAGCTAAAGACACCGCTGGCACTTTGCACCATCGAACATATGCATCACATGGGCATAATTTGGGTAAAACGCAGCAAAAGATTTTTTTTTTTTTTGTCAATTTGGAGATACCATAAAAACATGTACACAACAAAAACAAAGGGCTTAACATTGGACTTTTAAGCCCTGCAATAGATTTCAGCAGCCCCTCGAGGTCCCTGAATATGAATGTGATTGCTGAATACTTCACATAACAAGGACAAGAGGGACAGGAAACGGCTTTTGGTCTGCTTGTTATTTGGGGACTATTAATGAGGGAACAAGAGATTTCTCCATCCTTGTTTTTGGGGGGAACAACAGCAGCTTTGAAAGATTGAGGAAAGATTGGGGACACATCCTGAAGCCACAGGAGCGCCAAACCAGTTGCAAGACAAAGGGACACAGAGGGAAAGAGGGAGCTGCTGGGGGCAGTTTATAAGACCACCGAGACAAACATCTGATTACTTCCTTCCAAAGCTAACAATGCCTCTCACAACAGCCCGGGTACAACAAAGACCCCGAGAACCAAGATTCCAACAAGGATGTACTGTGCACCTATAAATCAACTGCTACCGCAACCATAACATCAACTCCTCTCTGTTTGTCACGCTACCGAATATATCATCATAAACCATCCACACAACAGATAAAGAAAATAGTATATAATATATTTGTATATATCAGAGAGTAGTGTAGTGAGGATGGCGACAATACAAACGGAGAACAAAATATACGGCTGTAAGTTGAATTTAATTTCACAGAACATAAAGTTCTGTTGCCTCTATTGGTTTTCCCCCTCAGACTGCACAGCCTGCTCTAAAGCCACAGCCCATGGAATATGCTCCACCTTAGAATTATTGAAAAGCAAATTGTAAAAACAATAGCTGTGCATCTTCGCTCGGTCCCAGACCATGAATAAGGTTTTGTCATTTTTTGTCTGTGTCCTAATGAATCTCAAAACAAACCCTCTTCCACCATCTCTACACATCAGTCAAAGGTAGGGATAAGAGATTCTGGGGAGTGACTCAAGAGAGAAAGGTCACCATTACTTTTAATCCCTGTTAAGGTGCAGGGTGTAAGATTTTCATCATAAACATTACATTTTTGTCACTTCCACCTGTAGATAAAAATCTTATACTGACATTTTCACCTAAATGTGTGACGTTCCTTTCACATTACCCCGAAATGAGCCCTTCAATGTTTGTTTACATCAGGGGTGAGTCCTCTCTAAGGCGCGCCACCATGTTTTTTTTACAGTAAACATCTTCTGAGCTTTACTGGCAACTACCATAGGTTCTCCCGCATGCTCGCAAAGGGAAGGGTGAAGTGACCCAGTTTGTGTAAAAAAACATCACCTTATATCCAACGATTACACAAATCAGTGTTTTAGAAACAAATGATAGGCTTCAGGAGTCGTCCTGTAACCAGAAGGTCATGGGTTCAATTCCGGTTTTACCCAACATGCAAGCCAAAGTATCCAAGATGCTTAACCTCACATTACCCCTCTTGCGCCTCCTCCAGCCTGTGGACTAATGAGGTCAGGGGGCCCAACGGTACTTGGGTGGCAGCTGCTACCTTTGCGACCTGATATCGGATAAACGGCAGACAATGAAAAGAAATAAAATCATAGAATAAAACAATAAAGAATCCTATAATTGTGTAATGCCGCAGACTCAGAGAACATACAGAGGGCAGCTGTGAATTCTAAAAAGTAAGACATGCACAGAGAGAGAGAGAGCGAGACGAGGGGGGAGTCTGATATCTGATGCAGACAGTGTCGATTAGAAGTCGGCTTCATTAGCAGAAGGTCCCCTGACTGGGCCGTCTGTCGCAACCGCGTGGCTGAATAAAACATCTAATGAGCGTGCCCTGCAGAACAGAAGTGACAAATAATATATTTATAGGCTGTCGGCGGAGCTGTTTGCCCTAAGTAGTGAGAGCTTTATGTGTCGCTGTCTGTCACAGTCACAGTGAGAGTGATTAGCAGCAGATCCAACACATTTTCTGTTTCTTCAGCGAATGCTCAAACACCTGATGACTGGTTTTACTCAATAATTCAGAAACCATGTTGTACGGTGGAGGTGATTGATTGCGCGCAATGAACAGCACAATAGGATCCCTGATGTTAAATGACTGTGGACAACGCGGCATCCATCCATTTGCTCAGTTAAAAGGGATTGCAATCGCTCCTGCAGCCGCGCCGCACATCCATTCTTCCTGCCATGCTGAATTCCTAGGAGGCCTGAGAGTAAAAGAGAAGAGGTGGCAGGGAAGGATGGATTGGGTGGGTGGGAGAACTTGTTTTATGATGCAGGTAAAGATGACATCCATACACCAGCCAATGACCTCTGCCTCCTAAGTGGGGAGTGAATGAGACACATGTCCCCCCTGCCTTCAAAGTAAATATATTTGTATAATATGTATTATTCTATATGTCAATTTATATTTTTACTTTCATTCTGCTTCGTGTTCATGTTTTAGGTCTTATAACCTGTTTTATATATATTCCTATGTATTTTATGTTGCTGTGGATTTTAAGGTTTTTTTTTCTGTGCAGCACTTTGGACGTAATGCGGTTGCTTTAAAGTGCTATATAAATAAAGTTGGATTGGATTGAATTGGATTAGGGGAGATGATTTCTCTGTGACAGGGGTGGGAAATTCTTTTTCCAGGGGGGCCACAAAAGAAAAGATGTTTTTCTAAAGTGGGATTTTACTTTGAAGGCTAAGGAAAGCAAGAGGAGGCGCTGTGAATGGAGGCTAACGGACGCAGCTGGGCTTAAGTGAATCCTTAATTTCGAGGCCTAATCTGCTCCATATATATTCCCGGCTGTGGGATGTGCGTCCGAAAGCCATTAACTCTCAGGGGGAAACGCAGATTAGACCGAGAGCAGAGGTTCGTTGAGTCTCTCTCGCCCCCGTTTTAATTCCAATGAATCGTCTCTCAGGCTTCAAAGATCCTTTTAAAGGAGCCGTTCCGACTCGGGGGCGGACAATTACACTGATCCTGAGGGGCCACAGGGGAAACTGTTCCCGGGGGCCAAACACAGTCAAAACATCTTGTGGGCTATTTATTTATTTATTTAGTTATCATCTTCATTTTAGTAACAATGACTCCAAACACCATCTTATCAAGAAACTCGAACGGATGGGAAAACAACATAACTTTATAAACAGTAATTATCAAATGTGTGCCAGAAAAATAATTGACTATTCTGCACATAAACATTTTTTAAAAGTATATATAAAGAGTTTAGATTTGTTCATTTGGATAAATACAAACAGTTCTTTTATGATAAGAAATACAAAACACACTAATTTCAAAAGCAAATTGGACTGCAAACAAATGGGGATGATTTTCTAAAGTGGGATTTTATTTTGAAGGCTAAGGAAAGCAAGCGGAGGCGCTGTGAATGGAGGCTACCGGACGGAGCTGGGCTTGATTGGGCTCCAAACACATACAGGAGATGGAAGCATTTCAAAATAAAAGCATATTTTGGCTGATTTTCTCAAGCTTTATGTATAAAACAATGATGCTCTTGCTCTACTCCGCGAGCCACATTGAACAACGGATCAGGCCTGGATGTGGCCTGCCGTTTTCTCTGTATGAATTGTCAAAGACAGGCCTGTCATATAATTTCAGAGACTAAACACATCTTAAAATGCCTAAGTATGTGTCACAATTAAATGGTGCAATTCCTCGTCATGGCTATATATGCTAGCTGCCACCGTTTCATTAAAGTTGAGCGTGTTCATTAAGATCTCGGAGGGAATCTCAATTCCATGTGTGCCCTCCATGGAATGGCAGGAGGGGAATGTCAACATGGCCGCCTCCCCTCACTGAGGAGTAATGAGAGAAGTCACTGAGGGGATAAAGGTCTGGGTTCAACCATGACATAAATCAGAGATGTGTAGTTTCAGTGTTAGACACCAGGGGGTTTGGATTGTGTGCAACATTCTCATAATGTATGCATGTGCAGGCACGTTCAAAGTGAACAAAGGTTTCTATGGTGATATTGAGTATTTGCATGCGGCCCCATCCACAATGAAATGACTTTGTACATTGTACCTCAGCTCTCTGGGTTTTATTGCCAAGAACAGCTTTAGAACTCTTCACTGTGAATAATATCTGTGTGGAATGTTTTTACTTTCTGATAGAGGGAAAGGACATCAACTCCTTTTTGTTAATGAGGTATCATTGAGTGAAAGACCCTTTAATCCAACTTCTGTTACAACTCTAACTGGTGCGATCTCACCTTCCCTGTTGGGTCAACAGGCTTTTGAGCTCAGTCTGAAAATGAGAATGTCAGATAAACTATATTAAGGTTTGGTTCATTTACAGCAGTGATTCGCAACTAGTGGGTTGCGACCCAAAATTTGACCCATTTTCAGTTGGTCCTGGGACTTTTTTTCCCCCCAGTCAACGGCCCAGGGTCTACTTTTGGGTCGCAACCCACCAGATGAGAATCACTAGGATATGCAAAGGTCAGTCTGGATTGGCTAATCGTGTTTATTACAGTATCACAAGAACTCCAGATCCATTGTTTCTCAGACTATGTTATTTATTCATGTCTATCAGAAGCTATTTAGGGACTCCACCATAGATAAATGCATGCATTACAACTTAGCATTGCGCTTAACGCCAGCAACCCCATCACAGGTCCAATGAATCACACGTGTGCAGCACTGTAACCCAACATCATCAGCACCCTCAGCTCCATTTCAGCCTTTAACTGCAGGGCCGAGATAGCTGACTCCGTCACCCCCACCACAAGAGACTCTGTCCGCTTGCCTTCCAATCTACCAACCCCCAAAACGCTTAGTCACCTCCCACCATTGGGGGGGAGGGGGGTGGGGGTATCCTTCCAATCACACACACACAGACTTATAATTCCACCATGGACTGGATGCATGCTCCTAAATTGATTCCTCCCCTGTCTGCTTGTGCCTCTGGTATAAATCGCTGGTATGATTGAAGGTGCTCCCTAATGAATTCTCAGAGGCCAAGCGCTGATACTGTGCAAACTGCAGACGGGGGGGGAGACATCTATAAAACAGGAGGGCAGCGGCCTCTATGGACGGTTGAGCAGCGCTCCAAAGCAAACAGTGCCAGGTGAAACACAGGTAAAGAAAATCCCCAGCAGCTGTTTCGATCCACACCGTCACTCCCACTGGTATTTATCATTTTATCGCCACTTCATGTAAAAATCTTCATCTCAATTCCATCGTCAGCAAATCGGGGCCAAGCTGCACACGTGTAAATAATGAGGCGAAAGACCAAAGGATAGTGATGGACACAATGTCACCCTTCATTGGTTGCTTGCTTGCTTGCTTATTATGGTTGGTGGATAGCTGATTTGGTTGGTTAGTTGGTTGATATGGTTAGTGAATAGGTGATTTGGTTGGTTGGTTGATGTGGTCAATCGATTGTTGGTTTGGTTGGTTGCTTGGTTGGTTGATATGGTCGATGGATAGTTGTTTTGGTTGGTTGGTAGATATGGTCGATGGATAGTTGTTTTGGTTGGTTGGTTGGTTGGTTAATATGGTCAGTGGATAGTTCATTTGGTTGGTTGGTTGATTGGTTGATATGGTCGGTGGATAGTTGATTTGGTTGGTTGGTTTGTATGGTCAGTGGATAATCAATTTGGTTGGTTGGATGGTTGGTATGGTCGCTGGATGGTTGATTTGGTTGGTTGGTTGGTTGGTGGATATGGTCAGTGGATAGTTGATTTGGTTGGATGGTTGGGGGGTATATCATGAGGCGAGAGCCTAAAGCATCATGATGGACACAATGTCACCCTTGTGTTCAGAATTAATGGAGAGATAAAATGAGTTGTCCGTCCAGGGACACGTCACACAGGAGATGGATGCCATTAAGATGAGAGGGCAGGAAGGCAGAGAGCTCCTTCCTGTTCAGCTGTCCGACATTGTAATATGTGCTGACAAGTTTATTGCCGTGTCCCATCCTTGAACAAGCAGCAATTACCATGGCAAGCGTCGATATTCAGGGCACGTCAGAGGAGGTTTATCGCACCAAGAGGGATATTTTGAGAAAGAGTCAACACATTACTTCGGCGAGTAGAATGAATTAGAGAGTAGAGAGAGTCTCATTTGAACACATGCTGCTCAAGACAAAAAAGATGTCGAAGAGCAGAGCGCAGCCTGAGATCCCTCATCTATTCAAAACTCAAATAGTCAGATAAGGGTGTATAAGAAAAATTCACCGGGCTGGAATCAGAAGGCGCCATGTCATGTCACGTAACTGAATGCTGAGGGTTTTCAATGGAATTGCACTGCAAATATGGCAACCCACATAAACCCTGGGGACACTAGAGAAACCCCATGTCAGTCATTGGATTTAGACTTGGTTATGATGAGATGGAACATTTTTTAACAACTTGCCTAAATAAATCCCATCGTGTCCGTCCACTGTGAACTGACTCTTTCCCCAGTGGGATGTGAAATTCTCCTGAAGTCATCTTTAATGGAGGCTCGGATACAGCAAAGAATTTTGATTGGCTTGCGAGAGGAGTTCTTTTTTTCACCCTCTCCCTCGGCTGATTGATTGCCTAGTTGATTTGGATGATTTTGTTAATGTGGTTGGTTGGTTAGTGGATTTTATCAGTGGGTAGATGATTTAGTTGCTTGGGAAATTGGTTGATTTGGACGATTTTGTTTATTTGATTGCTTGGTTGATATGGTTTGTGGATAGACGATTTGATTGGTTGGTTGGTTGGTTGGTTGGTTGGTTGATATGGTCAGTGGATAGTTGATTTGGTTAGTTGGTTGGTTGACGTAGTTGCTGAATGGTTGATTTGGTCACTTGGTTGGCATGGTCTGTGGATAGTTAATATAATTGGTTGGTTTAATTGGCTGATATGGATGGTGGATAATTGATTTGGTTGGTTGGTTGGTTGGTAGTCTGATAGTTGATTTAGTATACGAGTATATTGTGTTCTGTACCGAGATGAACTTAACTAAGCCGGGCTTAACTGGACTCAACTAAACTCAAATGAACCTAGTAAGTGGTGATAGATGTTCATTAAGAAGTGAACTGAACAGGACAGAGCTGAGCGCAATGGGACAGAACTGACTTTAAACACAGAGGGAAAATGAGACGAGCGGCAAACACAGTATCCTACTAATGTATTCTGGTCACACCTCAGTGAAAATTATCCTGCTTATTATCCCTGAGCACTCTATCGCTGCCCTGAATCAGACTGAATTATGGGTGCACAGCCTCTGTCTGTGACCAGGCAATGCTGCCACGCTGTGTGACAGTGACAGGCAGGGGGAAAGAACATCATCTTACACCTTCCATCTCCCTTCTCTCTGTGTCCGTCTCTCTTTCATCTGCTTTGTTTCATGCCACTGCTTCTCTCCCACTCACTTCAAATCTGCCTTTCTCTCCCCTGGTTCTCTTTATGTCCCTATTCAATTTTCTACTTCTTTAACTTGGCTCATTTTTTCCGTATCTAATTTTCACTGAATCTCTTTTGCATCCGCGGACGAGCCGGTCCCCCCCCCCCCCCCTCCCCATTGTTCACGGAGACGATACCATTTCTGCTCACTGACACACAACAAAATGTCATTAAAAGTGATAGAATGTAAAAATGTATGTGGCACTGCATTTAAAGGTGGGTTTTGTCAATTAAGCACTGACATAAAATAGTAATCACCCAAATGTATTTGATCCATTACCC
>JAFBJT010109282.1:73136-99525 GCA_016785325.1 Chascanopsetta lugubris
ACACACAACAAAATGTCATTAAAAGTGATATAATGTAAAAATGTACGTGGCATCGCATTTAAAGGTGGGTTTTTGTCAATTAAGCACTGACATAAAATCGTAATCACCCAAATGTATTTGATCCATTACCCTTAAATAAACCCATTTACATGAGGAGTGGGTCCTCTCTATGGGGGCCGCCATGTTTTTACAGTAGCCCAGAGTGGACATACTAAATATCTTTTGAATTTTAATGACAATTGAAGTCTAACATAGGTTCTCCTGCCAGCTCGAAAGGGCGAGGGGGAGGTGATGGATGCAACATGCAACTTCACCACTAGATTTCACCAAATCTTACACACTGTACTTGTAAGGTATTGTTGAGGTAAATACCCTTCAACCTGTTACAACTCCTAGTGCAATCTCACCTACCATATTGGGTCAACTTCTGATAAACGGCAGAAGGGTTTGGTTTATTTACTGTAGTGATTCTCAAAAGTGGGTCGCGGACCCATTTTCAGTGGTAGCAGGACCTTCTGGAAAAAGAAGTTATGCTCAGAAGGGTGAGGTGATGATAACAACATGCAACTTGACCTCTAGATGTCTCCAAATCTTACAAACTGCACCTTTAAAAACACGGACCAATCATGTCTTACTGAGTGGACCAGTGAACTGAAGAGTCAGTTCATCCATCAACTGCTGGACGGAAAAATTCTTACTAGACATGAAGTGACTAAATAAGGCCAATTAAAAACCAGAAAATCTCTCATGCTACATTACACCATGTTGTCGGTTGTTGCAATTGACTCTGATGGAGTTATCAAGCACTTTTCTATCTCAACAGATGTCGCCATTCACAATGTTTGCATCTCATTCAATCCCTGACACACCAGCAGTGAGGGAGTTCCCCGTACAGCACGCCGGCCTGCCCTTCGGGAGCAATCTGGGGTTCACTCACTCCCTGACTCGGGAGCACCGTGACACACCCGACAGGAGGAGGATCGAACTGCCAACCCTGTGATTAATGAACAGCCTCCTGTACTGCTGAGCCACCGCCACCTCATGGCATCCGCTTTAACGGTCTCCCACCAGTGGTTCATGGGAAGTGCAGTTTGACGACGTTGGAAATCAAACACGGGAGAGCGAAGGTGAAGTGAGAAAGCCGGCCGTTGTACGAAGGGTAAGAAAAAAATAAATAAAAACAGGGGCAGGATTTCACATGTATTTTCAGACTGAAGGCCTTCGAGTTCTTCCATAAGCGCCACAAGATGGCGCTGATCCAGATGAGGTCAGCAGTTGAAGCCATCGAGTCGCTTGGTTTGTAAATTAATTTCTAAGTTAAAGGTGCAGAGTGTAAGATTTCATTAATTGTTGTTACTTCCAAAAACATTACAAAACAAACACATACTGACATTTTAATGAATCTATAATCACTGAAATGTTTTTTTTTTTTAACCATTACCCTTAAAGGAGCCCATTAATGTATATTCATTTAAGGAGGGGATCCTCTCTACGGGGGCTGCCATGTTTTTACAGTAACCCAGAGTGGACATACTAAATACTTTTTACGTTTTACCGACAACTGAAGTCGACCACAGGTTCTCCTTCATGCTCAGAAGCGTGAGATTGAGGTGATGGATACAGCATGCAACTTCACCTCTAGACGTCACCAAATCTTACACACTGCACCTTTAATGGTTAGCGATGTGTTAAAGCTGTATGGGTTTCAGTAGTCTGACAACGTGGGCTTCTTTAAAGTGAAAGTCAGTGTTGTACAAACGTCTCCGCGGGTTTCCTTGGAGGTATTTTCTGTGCTGAGCAAAAATTGTAAATTTAAGTACCTCCCTCGCGCATCACTCCTTTATTCTGTGTGTTTGAAAAACCTTGAGTTATTGACCAATCTCCTCTGGCCTCATATCAACCAGATGCTTTTGTCTGTGGAACCGACGGCCTCACAGTACTTTGTATTTTGTTCTATTCTTCCTAAATCCCTGGAAACCAACACTCTGTGCCAACCATCATTCTACAATCACATCTCGTCTTTATTCCGATATCCCGATGTTTAGTCACGTCTGCGCGCTTTAGGAGTTAATAGCTACATTATTGGCTGGTCGGATATTTTCATTATGTACAGATGCAGCTAATCAAGGGGCCACTGAGAGTTGTCTAATTACAGTGTGATTCATGCCGAGTCTGGTTCAGCCAGAATCACCACCGCGCTCATTATTATGTGTTGTTGCTATGTTTCGGTCATCTCATAAAAAGCATTTATGGTATGAATGTGTAAATGAATAATTCAGTCACTGTTTACTGACCCTGCGCAGCCTCATAAATAAAGTGTCACAGTGGAGTCAATTCTAATAGTTTTATTTACTTCACTCATACACATCCGTTACTCCAGCCTTCACCGGCGCTCGGTGATACAGTGAATTTATTATATATCAATAATCTGACCTTGACAGAAGATGTAAAAACCTCCATCCTCACACTGACTGTAAATCATGATGCACAGTTTGCTTTAAAGGTCCATTGCCTAAGGTTTTGGTGAAATTACTTCCATTTATATTCAAAAGTGCAGTGTGTAAGGTTATTTCTGTTCTAAAAACATTACAAAAACAGTTGCATGTTGACATTTTATTGAATGTATAAATCACATATTTAATGTTTTTTCTAATCCATTATCCTTAACTGAGCCCATCAATTTATATGAGGAGGGGGTCCTCTCTATGGGGTCCGCTATGTTTTTACAGTAGTAAAAGTGGACGTACTGAATATCAATTTAGGGTGTGTGTCCAACCCTTTTATAATAGAATACTCAAACTGTCACTATGTCCTTCACACCAGTGGTTCTCAAATGGTCTGGGTTCAGGACCCACCATGGCCCCCTTAATGACGAGCCGCGACCCAAATCAACAGAGGAAAATCCACGTCATGTAGTACTTGGATTTTTGCCATGATCAATTAGCATATGTAAACAAACTATCTATCCGTGAAATTGCGTGTGTGCATGGACAGTAGCGATATTTTTCCCTCCTGCGACCCACTGGAAATGAGTTTGCGACCCACTTTTGGGTCCCGACCCACCAGTTGAGACTCAGTGCTTCACACTGTATCTTGTTGTTTTTTTATTACTGCTGCGCTGAGAACCACCTCCTCTCTCTCAGCATCTGCTTCCTTTGATTCCCCTCCGTGTTCACTCACCCTGGAGGGTCTCTGGGCTCGTTCCCACCGCCGGATTTGTTGGGGAATCCTTTCTCCATGCGAGCTACATGTGTGTGTTCTGTGATGTTATGCAGCACAGAGCTTCTGCCGCCCCCCTCCCCTCCCCTCCCCCCCGAGGGCATCTATACCGCTACGTTTGCCTATATGTATTACCATCTCTCTCTGTCACGTACTGTATAGTCGGTCTGACAGATCCTCAGCATGTGACTCTCGTTACACATAGTATCAATACTGCATGTCACATAGATGAGACACCTCCAGTTGATTTTGAAACACATGCAGCTTTGATTGGATCCCGTGTGTGTGCTGGAAATATCTGCCCCGATTAAGAAAAAACATAGTTCGTTGGTCGACCGGCACCATGACATCCCATAGTTGAGACCGTGCAGGAGGCGTTGAGAGTTGTGGTGCTACGCGCTTCTCTGCGCTTGCATTAGAGCAGCCACCCACCCAAGACCCCAGAGAGACTCTCTCTCTCTCTGCCCCCCAACCACCTCCACCTAACGACGTCAAAAGTAAACAGAGGTGATGTTATTCTTTGAAAAGTCAAAGCAGTAAAACAAACCCCTTCACGGCGATGGTGCAACGTCCTCCCTTCCAAACTAGGATGGAACCGAGTGATGGATGCAGATGTGTCATTTTGGTGAACATTTCTATATAAGCTCTTCGACATAATTCAACTTTGTACTTTGTACTTTATATGAATAGTCAAAGACTTCAGCATGTGAAAAACATACAGAGATGGTGTTTGGGGTAATTGTTACATAAATAAGGATGATAGAGATAATAGATAAAGAAAATATCCCATGAGATGTTTTCAATAATTCTATCGAATCATAGCAACGGGTCTTGATATATAAAAAAGTTTCTTATGTGGCCCCGCGGGAAAAACAATTGCCCGCCCCTGCGCTAGAGGAATAACTACTGCAGCTTTCATGTTAATCTGTGGGCAGAGATGGGAGCCGCTGTCTGCATGAGCAAAAATGGAATGCACGCTGTAAAAGATAATACGGGTAAATGATGCAACCAAATAGATTAATGGACAACTAGACAAGTAAAGTTGATTAGAAATACAATTATCTTGGTCACTGCGGAAAGCCACACTAACCCGCTATCTTGTTGATACAAGTGGAATTGATATCAGGCAACTCTACAATTCAGCACAATCCCCTTATCGCATTAGCGTCGAAATTGAATTTATTTTTTTTGACGACAGTACAAGAGCGTGAATACATCTACTATGCGCAGAGGGCTTTCGATACTAATGAAGTGGCCCGACGGATCATAAATGTTAGCAAATGAAATACTCCACCGGAGGATGTTACAAACCTATCAATAGAGAGTTGTGCACCTTAGAATTAATGAGTGTCTCTACCATTTAATGACAAGACGATCTCTTTTTAATACAGGCTCCTCACAGGCTGATCAGATCTCGGCATATATATCCCTGGCATTGTGGGTAATCCCTAGATTTTATTTTTTTAATTCAATTCAATTTAATTTAATTTAATCATTCTGTTTTATTTTATGTAGTTATCTGTTTGTCCATTTCATTTTATTCTATTTTATTCCATCTCATTTGTTTTATTTATTTATTTGTGGGTAATCCTGTTATTTTATTAATTTATTTATTCATTTCATTTGATTTATTTGTGTGTAATCCTGATGCGTTAGTCATTGGTGGGGGCATTTGATACTACCTGTATGTACGGGAGATGGCAAATGTATTCTTGTTGTGTAATTAATAAACAAAATATCTTGAACAGGGAACAAAAAACACTGACTTCATTACGGAACCTCACAGGAACAAATCCTGATTTGCATATTTTTGTAGTTTTCAGAAATCTTCAGCAAGTCAATTCCCCTGCTCTGTGTAACCAGTTCTGTGAGGATCAGCATGATTACAGCTCGGCAGCCCCTAATGATCAGCCCGAACCCGACTCATGCTGCTTACATTAGTATTAGCATGCAGCGTGTTGCACTGTGTTTTCAACGGCCTAAAGATTTGGGTCTTGCAGGAAAACAATGATGTCATGACCTACATCACTGAAATCACATCTAACAACTCACTCAGGGAGATGTATGATTTCACCGAAAGAGCCATTTTAATTTTTTTTATTGCTCTCCAGGACGGGAGGATTTCAGCAGTGAGGTGGACAGTCATATTTCCAGAGGAGCCCCCGTCACTGTCTAATCAGGATTTCGGTTTAATCCCTCATCTCGACGGAGATTTAGACCCACTCATAAAGTTTAAACAGGGAGACAAATTCATTCATTTCCCTTGACAGCACCTTCTAAAATTGCTCTGATCTGATTGGCACCCCTTGGAGGTGATCGGGTATGCGAGGTGACCGCGGTGAATGCAAATTTGACAATCGTTGATATACAACAGCTAAACGGGCAGAAATGCTCGGTTGTGTTCGACTGTCATAAAAACAGTGAGGTAGCAGATTGGAAGCTAGCGGCCGTTAGCTAGTAAACACGGGAAGCAGCCATTAGCCACGGGCGTCACTGGTGACACTTGTGGATGGAGAAGGTATAACGGAGTAATTTGTCTTCTTTTCTTTTTTTTTTTTTTCTTCTTCTTAGTTTCGCGTTGTAGCAAACAGAAAGTGATCAAATGAAAAAGTAAACAAACCCAAACATCCAACCAGAGAATGTACTGTTTTTTTGTACCGTAATCTGCAGGATAATCGGGTTGCCAGGTTTGCTACTAATAAATCAAGAGCGACAAATCCTGCCTGGAGAAGTATCGTATTTGTGCAAGAGTATCTGATGCTCAAGATAAGGTATGATGAATGTGGCTAAGCAGATTAGGGAAGACATTTCTATTTATCACCTTGAATTATTACGTCTCTGCCTCCAATATTTACTTTGAAACTTAAAAAAACTAGGATCTATAAAGTGCTTCTCTACAGCAGATCTTTACAGTTTAGTTACTGACGCCAGTGAGTGAAGAAGTTTGGCTTAAAAGGTGCAATGTGTACGATTTCTGAAATTTTTGTCACTATTATTCGTAGAAAAAAATATTTTAATATGATTACATACTGACATTTTCATAGTCATCTAAATGTATATTTATTACCATTACCCTTAAATGAGCCCATGAGTGTATGTTAACATGAGGAGCGGGTCCACTCAATGGGTGAGTGGACTTACTAAACATCTTTTGAGTTTTAATGAGAACTAAGAGCTAAATAATAATGAGGACCATCATTTCTCCTGCATGCTCAGATGGTTGCGGAGGTGATGGATACAACAAGCAACTTCACCCGTAGATGTCACCAAATCTTACACACTGCACCAGAAAGAAGAAGAAGAAAAGTCAATGTGTCTGGAACCAAAGTTTAAGAAACATTTGCTTTGAGTTAATGTTGACAACACAGAGTTTGCAAATTAAAGATGTAGAGTGCTGCAGTTGTGGGATCGTAAAGACACAGCCCAAAGATGACTCCTCCTACCCTGCCCCCCAAAACACCAGTGGGGCTTGTGAGTGCAACATAAACTGCATGTGACACTAAAATCCTGCATACTATGCCTTTTAATCTCGCACCTGGGTGTTTAAAAATCCTCTGTTGAGAACTACCGTCTACTGCCTCAAGGAAATCTGACGTTAAAGTTTGGGTAAATAACAACATTAGATTGCTGATAAACTCAAGTGGCAAATCATGAGAAAACATCAACATGACACAGATGCAAAATGACAAGAATTAATGATGGAATCTCAAAAGAGCCAAATCCTGTTTTGCCCTGCAGACATGTTTGCATGAGTTTTTCCTAAGCTCTGTGTAACCGGTGAAATGCCCCAGAATCCCCCATATTTGTTGAATGTGGGTGCGTGTAGCAGTGTGTGTGTGTGTGTGTGTGTGTGTATATGTGTGTGTGTGTTTGAGTTAAATTAGTCGGTAGGATTAGTGCCACTCCCATGGCAGGCACATGTGGCACAGAGCTCAACTCGAAAGCTGGCATCACTCATTTACATTCCTCTATCAAAGAGGCCAAGATGGCCACAGCAAAGTTTGTGTGAGCGAGCGAGCGAGCGAGCGAGCGAGCGAGAGAGAGAGGCAAATTTCAGACTAAAGACCAATTAATAGGGGACAGCTTGTCCAATTGGTCACAAAAGTCAAGTCTCCAGTTGTAAACAAAGCAGGTTTTTGGGTAGGTGGTTTTAATTTGGATTAAAGGTGCAGTGTGTCAGATTTCTGTCACTTTTGTCACTTACAAAACAATTGCATACTGACATTTTAGTGAATTTATATTCACATAAATGTTTTATTTCTTTCCCAAGACCCTAAAATGTACATGAGGAGCGGGTCCACTCTATGGGGGAAGCCATGTGTGGACTCACTAAACATCTTTTGAGTTTTAATGAGAACTGAAGTCTCCCGTAGGTTCTCCTGCATGTTCAGAAGGGTGAGGTGACGGATACACCATGCAACTTCACCTCTAGAGGTCACCAAATCGTACACACTGCACCTTTAAATTAAGGGAAGGGGACAAAGGGGGTTGTGGTTTAGGTCTCTAACACATGACTGTGATTCTATGCGATGTCCCCAGAAGGGACAAGTGGCACATTCATGTCCACATTAGTCCAACAATGTCATCAATGTCCTAAACTCACACACACACAGACACAGTGGGCGGTATCAACAGATTTGGTGTTGATGAGGGGACATAAAAATAAAAGCTAATGGTTATGCTGATGAATACAAACATGAGCAAATCTGATGAAGAGTCGAGTCTTGGGATGTGAGGGGGTGGGGATGGGATGGGGGGGGGGGGGCAGCTTCCATCCCCAAATAAAAAAATCAAGTGTCTGCCATATGTCGCTGTTGAAGAGGCAGCTGCCCCCCAAAGCTACAGATTCCATGTTTTTGTGGTTTGGGGCTCTGGCGCCAGTGTGATTCTCTACTAATGACTATTTTGGAGCATGAGGGGAGGAGAGAGGAGAGAGGAGAGACACTGAAGCGAAGACGAGATGAAACGCTACGAAAAAACGAGGGAATGAATAAATAAATGAATTAAGGAAAATAAAGAAATAAGGGCAAAATGGGAGTTAATGAATAATTATGGGAAAGAAAACGTGGCTTTCATAAGCCTCTCTACCATCAACTCACCCGCGTTAGATGCTAATGTGAAAAAGTTGGAAAATAGCTCAATTATAAAACAATTGAATCCACGCTACAAGCACAATACCTTGCGCGCCCCGTCAATAGGATTTTTTATGAATATTCAGGTCAGTAAATGAATGTCGCAACATATGACGCACTGCAACTACATCAAGATACAGTTTTTACTATCCAAACCAGAATTCTAACAAATTCAAACAAATAACATAAATGTAAATAATAAGTGCCTTATATCAATAAATCAAAAGAAGAAATTTCAACCCAAACAAAAGTCACTTTTCCAATAAATGACATCTAATTTAATCATTTAATCCCTGACATCAGTTTTCAGATTTTTTTATTTTTCAAAAAAACTAAGAAATGTTTTAAGTTTTTGGAGTGTGTGTTTTGGAGTATAATTTATTCTATCAGTCAATCATTTGAATAAATGGCTACAAAACATGTGAAGAAACAAAAGGTATTTTCAAAAAAAGCACAGAAAGTGATGACTACAAATATTTGTGGTATAAACTATGATGAAAAGTGAATATGTTATTTAATATAAAGTTTCATCACAATCTATTGGCCAATTAGGATCATGTGTTTTCACGGGGGGTTTGTGGATCTGTCCAGGAGCAGGATATTATTACCAGCCAAGTGTAAATGTGAAAAAACGAAAAATAAACATTTTCAATTTCAAAACTTTTTTGTTTTCATGACTGGAAGAAACTTTTCAGATCTTACACCACATGACATATAAAACACACCGTTCCAACACCTCTGTATAAAACCAGAGCACCCACCCCCCTCTCATCTCTCTCTCCGCTATTCTTTCCATTCCACTGCGTCTCCTCTGAAAGCATGACTCCCAGCATGAGGCCGCATCAGACCACATGTCCAGTCTCACATGGTGGCTGTTGACCCGGGCCCCTCCCCTGCCCCTCATCAGAAAGCACCTGAGAGAGTCCCCGCCCCAGAAAATACCAAGGTCAAGCTCCTCCCACCCCCCGGTAAATGCAAGTGTTAAAGCCTGACAGACGGCGGAGGAGCACATCTTCACACATGCCGGAAAATGCTTTGGTGTCATAACACGGACACGCTTGACTTAGAGTGACTCACGCTCTTTGAGGCAGAAGTTTACACACTGGGAAAAAAAGACTACACAAAGGTTTGTGTAAACACACGCACGCACACGCACACACACACACAGTGTAGAGCTCAAACAACAAAATAAGCAGGAGCAAAAGTTAACATCCACCTCGGGCGCAGTGACTCTATGGTGGCTCAGAAGTGTGAATCACAAAATACAACAACAAGGTGACGCTGTTTACTGTTGTGTCTTGTGTTTATCTTCCGTGTTTTCTTTTATCCTGTTGTCTTTTCTTATTTGCCCCATTCTTTTGCGCCGCGTGTTTTGTTTTGATTTGCTGGTGAGGAACAGCTGATTCTACAGAGGATATTGTGCATTTTGATAATTACTTTTCTTAGCTTTTTATTCTAATGGTGACCAATTGAATTAATTAATTAAATAATTAATAATTAAATAATTAATTTTGCCATAGGTGTTTATGAGGGTCATTGTGGGCAAGTCTCTCGTCTCCATCTTGCTGATGCTGAACTCCTGCATGACAGGTCAGTCTAGGTGTCACTCAAGAGGCCACGCCTTCAATTGTGCACGATTTCAAATGGCGATAAAATGAAAACAAATTCACCCCCTGTGCAGTTACATAGTAAAAAATGGGACAGACCAAACCCATAGTTTGTACCAGTCTTCAAACATTTTTCATTCACCTCCAAAATTGACCTTTTTAACATGGGATTCTATGGATTAACTCCCTCAAGTGGCCACCCTGTGAACTGCAAGTTATTCCACTTCCCCATTGGCCTCATCAGTCAACCCCGGAGGTTGCCCCTTGGTTAAAAAAGATTTTACTGAATTGAACTTTTGGTGAAATTGCATTTAGGTTTTGAAATTGCTCATCTACTCATTATCTACTTCTACTGATTATCACTTTGGCATCTGCTTTGGTAAAAACAGTATTGGTCAATCCCTATTCCAGACATGAATTTTTGATTTGTTGTATTTCAAGATGGAAAACAGCACTGACGCACTTTCTTTTCTGAGAGACTAAATAAATACAGGAAAAAATATAACCAGAGAGTAAATGTAAAAAAAATAATGTATTTAGCATCTCAGAGCCCAGATGTCTCGAGACGCTGCACCCAGACAGAAATGTTCTATCAAACACGGTTCACCTCATCCACTTATTTCTTTGGATTTGCACAGAAAAGGCAGACAAATGAGCAAGGCAGCTAAAATCGACAGCAGAGATATGAAAGCAAAGAGGTTCGTAAACTCAGGGAGCGAAAGGAAACGGTTGACATTCGTCCTGAGGTCAAACCATCAACGCTCTGATTCGGAAGCAGCCAGTTCAGGCTCCTGCTTGAGCCACGGCCCTCGATGCCGCAATTCTGTGTTAAAGGATGAAACATCATCCTTTCAAAACATATTCCTGCTGAGAGAATCACATTAAGTGAATTTTTTTCCATCATTGACTGAATGTTTAGCTACAGAACAATATGAGTGCTGTCTGTCATTTCGAATGATTGGGATCCTTGGAGACATCTGCATGCAACACTTGGCAAGAACCACTAAGGGCCAAAAATAGACTCATGTTGAAGTAAATCTGTCCGGACACATGGCGAAAGAGATATTAGCCACATTTGTGCAATTCCATCAAAGTGTTATTACAGTCTCATCGCGAAAATAACTCTGAGGTCTTACCCGCCACACACTGGTTCCAGTGCTAGTTCAGAGCCAGTGCCTGACTTAGCACCAGTTCTTGGCTATTCCACCTCCTGGGCACCAGCTTGGACAAACAAACAGGTTCTTAAGAGGTACCGGAGTTGAACCAACTAAACCAGCAACAAACCAGCACTGGAACCCGTTTGGTGGGGAAGTGGTATGAAACTGACTCTAGTTCTCTTCACTCTGAGAGCTTTGAACAAATTAGAGGAAACCGCTGAGATCAGTCCCTCATGTGAGTGGAATCTACACAAAACCAGAGAACAAAATTCCACGGCCATTAAAAAAAAAAAAAGAGAGAAAAAGAGAAAAAAAACAGAAATTGGCGGAGAGCCGTGAACACGTGTTTTGGAAACGTTTGCATCTGTGTGTTTTTGTTTATCCGCATCTGCAAGTAGAGGAAAGGTTCAGCGCCATAACAAGCCTCGACAGTGGCTCTTCAATCCCCTCACAAGACGAACGGCTCTCTCGAACACTGTGTTTTCCATAGGTGTTGGACAAGCAGCCGCGGTGATAACTCAAACAACGGCTTGTAAAGGAATAAAAGGGAGCAGAGCGACGGAATGAAGGCACTCCTGCTCCTCAGGAGGACGTTCTCTATTCACAGCCAAAAAGGACTCCTCCCCGGCCTTGGTGGTGCCCCTGGCTGTGCCTGTGTTCAGCTGTGGGAACAGACCACTTGGTGGCACATTCTGAATAGGGGGCCTTCGCCACCCTTGGCACTCCCTAAGTGGGCCTGCCAGCAGACGGGCTTTGGACCACCTCTTTTTTGCTTTTTCGCTCTCATCTTGTTATTTTATTCATCGGTGCAACACACTTACCAACCAGCCCCTCTGAGGCTACCTTCATCTTTGCCTCACCTTTGTTTCACTCCTTCCTTCCTCCTCAGCATCCTGAGAGAAAAGAAACGCTCTGCACATGAGGCAGAGGATGACGAGGGGCGCGGGGGGGGTGTAATTAGACATCTCATCAGTGGCTCTTCAGAGGAGCTGACCCAAACGGCTGAGATCTCCATTGTGGAGGGCTGGAATTGGACTCTTGGAGCTGGCATGGCGGTGACAACCCCCCCCCCCCCCCCGCCGCCGCCTCTCTCTCTCTCTTCCTCAGGGCCCACCACTGGTGGTCCAAAAACATACTAACACAGACTAACTCCATTAAACTATGGTGATTTAAGTGCCTGATGAGGGGCTGATTTATCCCTGCCTAAAGAAATGTGTGGCCTTTTGCGTCGGCCAACACGCCACCTCCCTTCCACCAGGGTATTCATCGGAGTTAAGAGGGATGACGGAGGGAGGAGGACAGGAGGCGGGTCCCAGGCAGCACCCATTAATGGACAATAGCGCCTGCCTCCCAGATGGATGAGGCATAAATGTAGTATTTATGTGTGTGCGACAGAAAAAACATTTGTTGTTTGTGTGCATGCACACCAGAAACGTCTACGTGAGCTATTCCTTGATTCCTTCCCTCGAAAAAACACCATCGCTCATCATAACCTCAAACCTCTCTGTGTCTTGCCCTGAAATATATAAGGACCTACTGTTTCGTGAAATGCCATTTTGAAGCCTCAAGGTTGCCATTTTGTCCAGTGCCATCTTTTTTTAGACCCCGAGTGACCCCATTTTTGATCAATTGGAGATTAGAGCTAGAGGACTCGGCACCCACGTGCACCCACCGGCCAGTGCTAACTGTCGACCTCACCTTATCCATTCTCCCCCACAGCCCAACAGGATTTATTGTCCGTTTGTGGACATCATTCCGTGTTGAAAAAGACCTTAGACTTGCGATTGACATCATAAAATCCTTAGCAAAATGTTTATTGTCAATATAAATCTTGATAGAGGCAAAGGCAGCTTCTTGTGGATGTCTGGAAAACAAACTCGTGGGGTCAGAGTCTGGTGGCAGTGTGACAGAACACAAGTTTCTGCCTTTTCCACATTGGCTTCAAATTACATCTATATGCATTACAACAATGTTCATACTTAATTTATCTCTGAGGAGAAATTAATTTCTATCACATCAGTCACATCAGGAATTTGGATAAATATAGCTAAAGTAGAGGAAATAGACAAAAATAAATTTAAGGATCTAAATTGAAATCTACAAAACCAATGAAACCAAGTTCATTCTTCAAGTTTTAAGACATACCTTGGTTTTATTTTTTAACTGTTTCTTATTAATAAAAATAATATAACTAAAATGTGTTTTTAAGTGTCATTTCCACCTATATTTTGGAATATGGATATATATTCAAAATACAAATAATTTTCATTCAATCTATATATTAGAGATATATGGCTGAATCTCTGTATAAGAAAATGGCCATATGCCATGATAACAATATACAATATGGAGAGTGATGAAAAAAATGGCAATTACATGTTAACAGGTATGTGCCAATGTAGATCAATTTAAATGTACATATGAGTGTAGCTCGTATCATAATATGTTCTGAAACATTAGTTTTGATAATCAAGATCACTCTGCAATATTCATCACTAATAAAACAGAGCAAGATGAGCAACTTCGAGGCAGATCTCATATTTGAGTTGGAGAGAAGATATGTAAAGAGAAAAAAAGATGCGGAAAACAGATTTGAATGAGGTCAAAGTTGAACGAGGTTTGGTTTAAACCCCTCTCACCCTTTTATGTTAAAGTGAGAAGTCATTGGTGTGATCGCGCTGACGCACCATGTTGCTACGTATCGCAATGGTGATTTACAGCCGAGGTAATTATGATATCCTGCAACCCTTATGAACTCTAACGTGTGCCTGTCACGATTTGCCTCATCATTTCCCTAATAACATGTTGATTTAGCTGCAGAGTGTAGCCCCTGTCAGACCCTGTAATCCACTCGACTCCACTCCACACACCAGGAGGTGCACAGTGCTGCAGGTACTCGGCACAGATATCCAGGGGCATCAATAATGACTACAGTCCATGTGCATTACAGGCTCAGACTGGGTGAGTTTGGAGTTCTCTGCCTCTCCGCGATCTGTGGGAGGACATGGCCCCATACTGCACGAACCATACATAATCTATGAGCTGCCATGTTTGAATGGAGATAAGGGAAGACTGGCTCGCTCAGCTGCTGTGCCAGACTCTGCGGTTGATGCTTCAGGACAACAGGCTGGATGTCGGATTTCACAGGCTGGTGGGAGGTGGGGATGGTCACTGTTGGTTTCTGAAAGATTTACAGCCTGTTGAAAGTTTTTCGGAGCCAAAAAAAACTGAAAATGTGCTGATTGCGTGAACAATCCCAAGTTCTGTGTTTTGGGGTCTAGAAAAGATTAGAGAGAATATCAGTAGAATGGACACTGACGAGACGTTATTTAAAATAAAACATATAAGCATGATTACTATTGTCCATGCAAGATCAAGTAAGAGTTGATGTCAACACTGATAACAGCAGCTACTTCCTTATGTAATGAAACAAACACAGTAATGAGTAATGACAATAATGAGAATTTAGTGACCTTTAGTGGTGTGAAGTTACATGTTGCACCCAAGCGGCCAAGTGCGGGGCTGAAAGATGAGCTCAGTACGGAAGTGGAAGAACTTGCAGTTCACAGGGTGGCCACTTGAGGCTGGCTCCAAAAGCGAGTCAATTCCCATAGACTCCCATGTTAAAATGGCCAACTTTAGAGGTGAATGAGAAAATGTTTCAAGTCTGGTACAAACTACTTTTTCTATTGAGGTCGGAAATTGTGCATCATTAAGGGCGTGGCCTCTTGAGAGACACCTGGGTCAAACAGACCGTGGATGCTGCGGCAGCACCACGGCTCCACCTGTGCTGTGAATGAACCAGGACGTAGGAGGAGTTAGGCGTCAGCAAGACGGCCAAAGAGTGAACCGCCCACTACAAGCCTCAAAAGCACTCATCAGCAGAAACCTATTGGAGACCTCGCGGTCCATCTTCATATCCAGGTTACTGTTGCATCTTAATACTGACCCTGATTCAAATACATATGGTTCACTCTGGGGTAATGAAGACAACAATTCTATACAACAGTTGTTTAGATGATTATACACGAATACGATTTAAAAAAAAAAATATAATATTACCCAAATCTTACACCCTACACCTTTTACGAAATTGGTTCATACAATGAACACAGGCATTCGATTATGCTGTTTACAAATGAACATGTATAACTACCTTTAATGTGAAGGCTGTAAATCGTGTGCCTATCATGTTAAAGTATTACTTATGTTTAGGTATTTACCGGCAATCCGTACACCTCTCGCGAAATATAATCACGGGGTAACGTGATAGTAAACAAGGCGAGAAACACTGGCAAATGCGCGCTGGCAAATCTAGCCGGCACTTGTGGTGATAAGTGAGCTGTTGCTAATCTTTGGAGTGACACAGCTGAGCCGATCACAAGGGGCTTTTATCGTCCTGCTGCAAATGTAATATTGTTTGGTAGCATAACCTTATTGCCGTCATCCCAAGTGAGCAGGCACCCTTTAAAGTTCACCGTACCAGAGAAAGTGCTTGTACCGTTCCGGTGCCGTCGATACGGCCCATTGTGTCGGTGGGAGGTATTACTCGTTGTCTTTTCTTTCCCCCGTGGTGGTGCTGACTGATCGCCTGCCAGTGGAAACACGGGGGAGCGAGCCGATGACCCCCGTTACGGGCAAAAGTGAGGAAGCTCCTCAAAGGCTCGACGAGCGGGAGAGAGGAGAGAGAGCTGGGGAGCGGTGCAGAGAGGGTGGAGGAACTGGCAGCGGGTAAAGAGCAACAGAGGCATTACTGTGTAATGACCAGGGGAGAAAAACAAGAGAAAGTGGCCGGAGAGACAAATGGAGCCGGGGACTCAAAAGACACCCATCGCAGAGGTGCCGTTTTGCCACAGGGAGGAGCCGACATGGCTGCGAGGGAACTAATGGGGAGGGTCTAAACAGGCCTCATCTGTATTCTGACCCTGTGCAGCCAAGCACACGCAGGAGGTATTCATACAAAGAGCATCAGCCACAGCTGCTGCTGCTGCTGCTGCTGCTGCTGCTGCACCAACGATTATGAATCCACACACCCTCACAGCGGGGAATCACCGCGAACTCGAGCATTAAAGGAAACAAGGCGTTATGTGAGGACATGCGGGGAGAAATCGCAACACAGTCACGTATGCACATGCAAATCAAATGCAACAAACAAGCGTGGGAAGCCTTGACCTCAGGCTGCTTCACCACACACAGCTACCATGCTAGCGGTAATAGTCTCACTGCTTTGGGGGGAGAGAAACAATAACCTGGTTTCAGCCTGAGTACTACTTCAGTCACTAATCGGTCACTGCTCCACCATCACTATTTTCTATAAGGGTTATACATCGTTTACCGATTTTTGGGGTCATACATTTTAATTGGAGCTTCTATTACGCCTGTCAAACTCAAACTCTTTGTATGTGGCCCGCGAGAGCTTAAATAGAAATAAAAGTCCAAAGCAGACAATGTGCCCATGAACTCGAGTTAATTATACATGCCACTTTTTATGTGTAGCCATATTTTCAGTGGGTTGACATTTTCACATGTACGTAAATGCAAGTACAATATTTGTAACTGTGAATAAATGACAATCCAGTATGAAGAGTTATTTCACAATATGTTAAGTCCTAATTACATTTAGTCCCACAATTAAAACCGGCCACTTGAGTGCAACCATAATGGTGATGTGGCCCTCGGTGAAAATGAGTTTGACTCCCGTGTTCTATGACAACAGTTTGACTGTCTCATATGTTCACAAAAACAGCTGTAGTTTCCTCATAGTGTCCACTTCTCTAGCGCCTGTTTTCACTCATACACCGACACACTCTAAAGCCCTGACTACTCTGATTGGCCGCCGTGATCAGAGAGACCGACCGCCACAGTGATGTCGGCTCAAACAGGAAGTAGAATGACGGATTGAAAACAAGGCATGGATGATGGATTGAAAAACGAATATATTTATAAACTATTAAAAACGGGTTACCATAAGTTCTACTGCATGCTCATATGGGAACAGTGAGGTGATGGATACGACATGCAACATCACCAGTAGATGTCACCAAATCTTACACACGGCACCTTCAAATATCTAAAAACCCTGACAGTGCAATAAACCCTTACATAAAACTCTTTGGCAATCTTGAGTTGCCAAAAATAAATTTAGACCTCAATGAATAAGTAATAGTTTGTCACTGAATATTTCACAATTACATTTCATATAAACACTTTGCAAATGCTCTCATTAAAGTCGCACATAATGAGCAACACTCATTATGTTCTAAAAGACATAATCGAGACGACATAATACTGCTCTTCACCATTTTGCAGGTGTAAATGAGTAATCTGTGTCAAAGTAACTGTGTAACATTTACACATATTAGCCAGTGTCATCGAGAAAAAGAGTAATGAAAATACCAACCACAAACGTGGAGTGTGTATGAGATTTCCGCCATTTTTGTCACGTCTAAAAATATGACAAAACAATTACATCCCGACATTGTCATTACTTCACTATCACCTAAATGTTTGATTTTTTCATGACCCTTAAATGAACCCATTAATGTATACTCACATGAGGAGGGGGTCCTCTCTTCGGGGGCCGCCATGTTTTTTCAGTAGCCCAGAGTGGACGTACCAAACATCTTCGGAGTTTTAATGACAACTGAAGTCGACCACGGGTTCTCCTGCATGTTCAGAAGGGTGAGGGTGATGGATGCAACATGCAACTCCACCTCTAGATGTCACCAAATCTTACACACTGCACCTTTAACACGATTACTTAAGCGCTCTGCACCGCAGAACCGTATCAAATAGAGTCTGTGAAGTTTTTCTCTGTACACATTTCAGAGAACATCCTGCCGGATTAGAGAGTGTATCTCCTATAATGAAGCAGGTGTTTCGAGCACTGCAGCACAATCCACCGAGACCCTGAAAATCAGAGAACATCCTGCTCCGTAAACCTGCTGAGAACAACCTGCTGATGCACTTTGGCTCTGATGCAGCGTTCCCAAAAAAAAAGACACAAAAAAAAAAAAGAGTCAAGCCTGTGAGGACCTCAGCGGCATCCCTGAGTGTCCACCTGAAGCAGCTGCTTTGACCGCAGCCCGGTCTGAAGCTGTGCCAGCTGCCGGGGAGCGTCCCGGGCTAGAACCCTCTGGAGCCCTCTGGAGCCCAAACCGGCGCCATCAAGGCAATCCTCCACGCTCCATGAGGAATAAGCAGCGAGTACCCGGCACCTGATTCGCCGCTGTGCTGCTGCCAAATCGGCATGACGAGCCGACCATTGAGAATATCTCCGGTCCAGACACAGATACGATGTCGCAAAGAATTCCTCATCATCTGCTGCTGCTGCTGTTGTTTACTCACAAATTACTAATCAGAGAAGGCACATTGCAGACCAATACATTTCATTTCAAAATGGCATTTATGATGAAAATGAGCTCAGTCAAAATGCTCTGTACGGGTATTAATCCAAATCCATGCCGATACATTTGAAAACAAGTATCACATGACCATTCAGGACCATCGCGGTGTTCGAATGATGTAAACAGTCATTTTGATCGACTGATTTTGATTGAAAAACTCACTTTGATCAGCAACAAGGGTCTTCTGATTTCCACCCCTTGGCAGAGTCGAATACGACACTTCCTACATGAGCTGGGAGAAGTCAACCAATCGCAAGAGACTGAGCCAGCCAACCAATCAGAGCACTCTATAGTGTATCAAGGAGAGAGCCAAAACAGGAGCTGGAGCGGTGGACAGTTCCATGAAACGACAACGTTTTCTGAACAGGTAAGACCGTAAACCTGTTCCCTGACAAATAATTTTAAAAAAAAAACTATAACCACAAACGTTAAAAGTAAACAAACCTGACTTTATGGTGCATGATGGTTTTTTGAGTGTGATAGTTCAATGCGTCAGAGGCCAAATCCCTCATCTGAATATCAACTGGACCACAACACAACCAGGCGGTCCCACTTTGATGGTTTCTACAAATACAGCCTACCATGAACTCTTCCATTTCCAGGATGCGACAGGTGGATCCCTCTCAGGCCAATCTTTCCCAGAATGCAATGGATGCCGATGCTGGAGCTTACAAGCTAGCTGAGGTGTAGCGAGCGTACGGCCACCAAGCCCGTGGTGAAAATGGGACTGAGCTGCTGACGCAAACAGCATCTCCCCCAGTGTCTCATTTTATTTTGAAATACCCAGATTGAGTCCACTCACAGATGTAGGTCTTGATATAGAACACAGTTTGTGTTGGATCACAGCCCCTGGGTCGCAGTGACCTCATAACAGAAAATAAGGGTCAACTGAATATTGGGGTATGAGTTACTTTGTGAACTTCAGGGAGCAAAGTTTATTCATTCACATTTATTCTAATTTGATGTTGATAGTTTAACCCTAATAAACACTTGATGAAGGTATTTTTCCAACGTACAGTTTGAAGTCTTTTATATTTGAAGTTTAGACAAATATATTTTTACTCACAATCCATGTTTTGTGCTGATGGAAGTACTATTAGTTATGTCATCCATTCACTCATAGATTCATACAGAGCACTTAACTCTCGGGGTTTAGTGTTTTGCCTAAAGACACTTTGGAAAGTAGACGGGGATTAAACCTGCACTATCTCCTGAGCCACAGTCGTCTTAATAACAGTTATCAGACTCATTCATGACTAATAGTCTGAATCTGTCATGATAAACCAATGTCGGCCCACCCCCACCCCCAATTAAAAGTCAAACACGCTAAAAAAATCAAACAGTAAGGAATGTTCCAAGGAATGATAGACCTGTATCGCAATGCAAATCCACCTTTTCTTTGCGGTATACATCCATGAATAATAATAGCGCCGATGTAGCTTGTTGAATAAAGGCTATTAAACGAAAAAGTGACACATCCATCTCCCCCCATCACAATAAAGACACAATTAATACCAGATTTCTCTTTAACACCCGCCCGTCAGTCCGTAGAGAAACTAAAATATCACGGCAACATCCAGCCCCCGTCAGCCTTATTAATCATCACACCCCTCACTCCATTTTTATACCAGCTCCCTTGACCGTGGGCACAGTCTGACAGCGGCGGCTGTAAAACAGCCATTCAACCGTTTGTTATTTCACAAATGAAGTTTTTCTGCCACGTCTTACACACACACACACACACACACACACACACACATGAAATATTAGTGCAACAGGAGTTACGTCGGGATGATTCACTGCAAAACATTTTTTGTATGTGCACCACACGGCCATGAGACCTTCGAAATATCGGAACTATTCACAAACCTACTGTTGTATGGCGTAATGAAAGAATGTAAAGGCAATCTGCTGCTGTCTCTGCAAACATGTACTCTCTGATCACTTGTGGAACTTTCTGTTGTCTCAGTGTGTGTGTGTGTGTGAGAGTGAGTCACTGATTTATTTTCATCATTGCTGCAAAGGAAGAACCCACTGACCAACACCCAGCAACCCCCTCACCCCCCTCCGGGTTGAACTCCTCATTGAAACATCACACAGGAAGCAGAGAGAGGAAGGGCTCCTCCCTGTGGCGAGGCTACAGCTGTCCATCTCAATGAGGAGCAGGAGGAGGAGGAGGAGGAGGAGGACGAGAGAGAGAGAGAGAGAGAGAGAGACCTCCTCCATAGCAACAGTTCTACATGGCAACGCTCTCTTTGAATGGAGATATAGCCTTGGATGCCATTCAGAGTGTATCTGGTATCTCCGCTCCTTAGAAACCGAGGACAGTGTGAGGGAGCGTTGTGTTCTGGTGATTTCTTTTGACCGAGTGTCGTACACATTACATAGATATGAGAGTCCCTTCGGCTGCAGGAGATGAGGCCCTGCTGCTGATTTTCAAACTTGTATTAAAAAAGGTGCAGTGTGTAGGATTTCACTCAATGATTGCCACTTCTATCTCTACAACAGAATTACCAAACAATTACATGTACACATTTTTACAAATGGATAATCACTCCAATTTATGGCTTGCTTCTAACAATTATTATTCTTTTTTTAATTTGCCTTTTCATGTATATTTACACCAAGAGCAGGTCCGCCCTATGGGGGCCGCCATGTTTTTACAGTAGCCCAGAGTGGACATACTAAACATCTTTTTAGTTTTAATGACAATTGAAATCTACCATAGGTTCTCTCCTGCATGCTTGAATGGGAAGGGTGAGGCGACGGATACAATATGCAACTTCACCAGTAGATGTTACCAGATCTTACACACTGAACTTTGAATGACGCATACTGACACCAAGAGCGGGTCCGCCTTCTGGGAGCCGCCATGTTGGACGTACTAAACATCTTTAAGCATTTTTAATGACAGTTGAAGTCTACCATAGGTTCTCCTGCATGCTCGAATGGGAAGGGTGAGGCGATGCAGACAACATGCAACTTCACCACTAGATGTCACCAACTCTTACACACTGCACCTTCAAAAGCAGAGAAAAGAAAAAAAACCGAGGCACAAGAAAGTGGGGAATCTACTCGGAAATGAAACGGCCTCGGTGGCGCGTTCAAAGACATCGGATCTGCCTGTGAATAACAACGCCTCATATAGCCCCGCCCCCTCCTCCTCCGGTGGGAACATCTCCACCAAGAACGTGTCACTGTATTTGAACTCTCATCATTTCCACACCGCGCATGATGAATCGTTCAATGTGCCGAGCCTGAAATGAGAGCGGACAGGACAGAAACATGCCTTATTCTCCGCTCGCCACAGCTCGGTCCAATTTCAGTCCGACAATGCCGCGCTTTGATCACGTCTCCACGCCTGATTTAGAGTGTCACTGCAAACTGTCTATCACTTCTGAGCAGCGCAGGGCAGGAGCACGCTGGGATTGGAACCCTGCGGGAAACGAGGGGGAGGGAGGGGGGGGGGGACTGGGACGACGCTACACAACGGTCGAATCCCAAATCAAAAAGACGCGCGTCGAGCCAATTCTGCCTTATTGCTGCAGTTTCACTAGGTGTCTCATTTCACATGCACTTCTACTTGAAGCAGATACTGCGACTACACGACCGAGGGTGCGTTCAAGTAGTCTGCTACTACTTCATCGGCATGTACACAGAGCCACTCGGTAGAAATCATAGAGGCCGGGACTCGTTTACCTTTCTCCCTCAAACTCTGTCCCATTATTAATGACTTTCAAACGAGGTCCAAGCTTTTCATCTGTGTTTGTCTCATGATTCTGCCCATACCATCAATATTTGAGCTTTTATTTGTTTCATCATTTTTTTTTTTTTTTGTCTTTCCCTGTGTTTTTATGAGTCCAGTTCCTCTCAGACCTTTGATCTGTCTCACATTGATTTTCATTATATCATCACAGAACTCATTCTAGTCGCATATACCTGTAATACTTCGTGCAGTCCATCGAAACACTGAGACTGGACTGGCTTTGTTTTCTAATGTGCTTCAAGACTTGAATCGACTTTTGGTTTCGATTTCGAAAAATCAATGGTGCCACTTACGTTTTTCAGTTTTTATTACTATTCACTATTATTTTTGGATATATCAAAGGATGTGTATATCATGTCAAAGTTTGTGTCTCCCTAAAATTGGTCAACTTATAATTGTTTTTAAGATTTACAGGTAAATCAAAAAGGTGTTATGTTATGGTGATATCTCTAATAGCACTTGTTGCTCTTATTGAGAACCGTACTACAAGTGTCTTGCCCAGAGATTCTTTGACAAGTGTTTAACACTGGAATCGAACCATTGAACTTCTGGTTGTACAAACACTCCTCTAACCACTCAGCCACACTCATCATGGACCAATAGCAAAACCCATATGACAGAGAAGACACGAGGTATGCGAGTGTTACTCAAACCTACAAGGACGGCACAATATACCAAACTATCAAAGTGGAAATGTGAAGAGTCAATTTGAGGAACGCAAACTTCACCCATCTCTTGAATATGATCTTACTCACACAACATGAAGAATTCAACCCCTGTGTCATGTCGTCAGGAAGGTTTGAAATTCCGCACAACTAGTATCAAAGACAATCCCTCTGCCTCCGACTGTCACATCTCGTCTACGTGTTGCTCGTGGTTCCCTGTGGCCGCCGTGTGAGTGGGACCTGAGCCTGTTCTGTCACTCTTTGATCACTCCTGTTATTACCCGTTTGCCAACAACATCTGTCAAGTGTGCTTTGCAGCCGTGTCTGTGAAACACCTCTGTTCCTGCAGCGAATCGCGGCGTCTCCTGCGCAGGTGTTGGACACATCACGCCAGCAACACCTGAGCAATCCACTGCAATACAACACAGGAGCCGTGCAACCAGAGTGGAATCCTTTTGAAGATAATCTTCCACTTGCAGTAAAGGCATCTCTCACGTGTGTCTCAGGGCTGCGGTGACAACGGCAGCGAGCGAGCGAGTGAGCGAGCGAGCGAGTCGCTGTGCGAGAGTAAATCTATTGTAGGTATCTTTGGATTTATCATCATTTCTCACACTGTAAAAAGTTGCAAACTACTCAAACATATCTGAGTTTTAGACATTTGACAGATGTCTGACGAAATCACCGTCGGCTGTTGAAAATGGAGGCAGAAAGTATTCACTAGACTTTCAACGGGCGCTTATAATGGAATCCTACTGACATGATATTTTGGAGACTAATACCAAAACAGAGACTCATTTCACATTTACTTGATTAAACAAATAATTGCCTATGTTTGTACACATTGGCCATGTTTTGTTTTTTCGGAATTAACAATTTTAGTGGTTATACAATGTGGGACGGGCGACAATGGATACAGCAGCCACCTGTGGAGGCAAAGGTGGCTGGTTTAAATCCAGCTCGAGACAGGCTGTCAGGTGTCAAAGAAAATAGGATTTTTGTGATTATCAACAATATTGACTGACACTAATTGTTTTGCCTCCTCGGCTGAGGTGAAACATTGAGAGACTTGTCTGAACACGGTTGATTCAGTTGACCACGATCAAAAAAAATTAGGGGCACTAATGTCACACCAACTTCCTCCAATCACACGTCGAAATCAACAGCCCTGTTTTCCTCCCTTCAGGGAAAAAGAGCCTGCTCTCCGACACCCTTCAATAACAATGCGCCTAGTATACATCCCTGAAGTGGAGCCGCTTCCTCCACATGCGCCAAAAAAAGTGGATTTCATATTTAAAAGAACCTTCAACACCAATATATGCTGTGCGAGATATTCACTCAGCTCTCATTGTTGAGGATCCCCCGGCGCATTCAGAGAGCGGAGCCCGGACTTAACATCCATTCATTCATGCATTACAGTCTGGGACGTGCTCGGCTCCGCTCGCCTCACTTACGGTGTTAGTTCGTCCGAGGGAAGAGGAAGGCAATTTGTTTGCCTCAAACGAAGCCGACGAAGCAAAAAGACAAAACAGTGGGGCGAGGGCGATCAATGCTGAGAAGGTATGCACTCAAAAACAACGCCCGTGTGGATCGACACAACACTAACAACAACAACAACAAAAGGCCTGGAAGCTGCGGTTCAACTCGCAAACCCAATCTTCCGAACATCATGAAGTGGCTCGTCGCGGGCGGGTTAAAGAAAAGTTCAGTCGGTTGGGCCGCCTCATCAATCCGTTGGTGGCGGCGCTGGTGTTATTAAATGGATAGGCGGTGGTACACAGTGTATGTGGTGTCCGCAGTCTGACCTCAATCACTCCCGGCCGAGCTCTAAACAACCGAGCTCAGCACGGAGGCCATTGTGGAGTGACAGTGATAAAGTTCTCCACAGGGGGAATCAGAGGCTCCAGGTGGAGGTGGTGGAGGTGGTGGAGGTGGGAGCTCATGACATGCTGGATGAGCAGCGGTGGTGGTGCTACAGTGATTTGTGCCGCAGTGTGGGCTTCGGCTGACTTATGGGCTTTCTCCCACAATGCACTGCAGATCATGAGGGGGACTGAGAGCAAGCGGTGGACTGACACCGACCGTACATCAGAATGCAGCGGGACAAGAGGCAGTAAACCCAAAACTACTTTTGTTCAGAGGTGCGCGCCAATGGAGAACAAATACAAAGGATTTTTCTTTTTGTCATTGTTTAGTTATGAATGTTATTTCTTATTGCCACTTTTATATTTGTTATTGTTACCTTCTTCTCACTGTTTCTCCTTCTTATTGTCACAATTGTGTTAATACATTTTTTTTTAAATCAATTTATATTGATCTACACTTTTCAAGATTGTCGAGGCTTTGCCATCCGTATTTTGTTTACCAATCATATTATTGGTAACTTCCCTTTTTCCCCCCTTCTACTTATTATTACTATTGTATCGTTTTAATTTCTATCCTGTTTGCATTTATGGCATTTTTCAAGATTGTTAATGATACGAATTGCAATATAAATAAACATAACTATCATTATATTATCATTATCATTCCGTATAAGCTGAATTCACAATCCTTTTTCATCTCCTTATAGTTACAGTAAGAAGGACTTTGTCACATTTAGTGCTTAAGATGCATATTGATTGAATAACCCTCATCTCACATTCTCTTTAATTGCTGATTACAATAATTGGCCAGTAATGTGGAAATCAACTGTATGGTCCATTCACAAAGGGACAGTGAGTGCTATATTATATTACAACACCAAAACAATATCCCCCTCTCTCTCTCTCTCTCTCTCTCTCTCTCTTCAAAGAGGAGCCGCACCTGAAGTAAATAAATAGAATTGGCTGATTTTCCAGTGATGGAAATGACAATTCACACACTCAGGTGATGAAACATCCTCACATGCTGCTACTAACATCAGCACAATAGTATAACGTTATATTAAAGTTCTTTCAATTCAAACGTAAATAGTTCTACCTAAATTGTGAAACAATGGGAATGAATGTATATAGATATATTCTTTTTTTTTCAATTTATAAATAAAGGTTTAGAAAACGGAAAATTTGAATTAGAAAAAAAAGGTTTTGCTTGAAAAATCGTTTTTGCATTGTCAGAAAACACGGAGTTGGGACTTTAGTTTGGAGTGAGTGTGCTACAACTTTCTCAGGGACAGAAGCAGTTGACTTTTACCTTCGTGATGGAGGCTCCTCAGCTCACAGCCACGAGTTCAGTCCTCTGCTGGTGGCGAAAGTGGAGCCGCTCACACAGCACGTGAGTCTCCGGCGAGGAAGTGAGGAAGCGGATCTGCTGAACGGCGATAACAGTCAAGTGACGAGCGGACCGACGAGTTCTTCTTCCGCTTTGAAAATGAAAACGTCGGCGAGAGCAGGTGGAGTTATTCACCGTGTCACCGAGTTTGGGGCTAAACTTCTTCTTCTTCTTCTTCTCCTCCTTCG
>JAFBJT010109283.1:16406-30099 GCA_016785325.1 Chascanopsetta lugubris
AAACACAGACACTGAAATAATGAGAAAAAGAACAGTGAAGCATCGTGGAAATTCTTCATCAATGAAGAAAATACAAATATTACAAATGTGTGACAGTTTGATGAGTCATTCGGAAACTACAGCGACGAGGATCATTTCAATAACGCAGGAGCGAAAGTTGCTCTCTCGTCTCTTCACCGAGGACTTAACTCATCTGCAGTGGAGGATGCACTGCTGCCATCTAGTGACGTCAGGAGGTACTTCAACCCGTCCCTGTTTAACTTTAGATAGGGTGGTGAAAAATGGGCATAGATTGGTATCGTTTGTTTCTGAAGGTAAAATAAAATAGAATATATAGTATATACATAGCAAATAATATATGTGAGGTATATCCCTGATAGTATATATTTTTGAGAATTCGCATCCAAGTTGTTTCGCTTAGTTTTATCGTTAAGGGTTTTTCCTGATGACATTTCTGAACTCATTCCATTTGATGCTTCGTGTTGGTGTATAGTTGTAAAGTACATGTCACGTTTCCGATACATGTTTGTGACCCTGATGCACCAGTGATCTCTCTCTCTCTCTCTCTCTCTCTCTCTCTCTCTCTCTCTCTCTCTCATCCAGAGGACACGGCAGAGCAGTTCCTGCAGCAGCTCGACAGCGCCTGTGTTTTCTGGAACGCCAGCTCACGCTTCGCCGACGGTTACCGCTTCGGACTGGGTCTGTGATGGAGTCACCCGCCATATTCATCTTCTTCCTCATTCCCCCCCACCCCCACCCCTGTCACATATACAGCGTTTACCCCTCCTCACTGTCTGCGCTTTGGCCTGCAGGAGCGGAGGTGGGCATCAGCACGGCTCGGATCCACGCCCGGGGCCCCGTGGGCCTGGAGGGGCTGCTCACCACCAAGTGGGTGCTGAGAGGCGACGGGCACACGGCGGCCGACTTCTCCGAGCTCGGCTCCATGAAGTTCCTCCACGAGAACCTGCCCGTCGGCCAGCCTCTGGCGGGACAGAGAGACAGCAACTAGACCCGACCGGTGTGTTCCCGCCCTTCATGTTGTCCCTCGGACACCAAGCAGCTGATGTCACCGTGGAGAGACGCCCTCTCCCAGACCAGTGATCTGTGTTAACGCTCCCATTCCATGTTGTTGTTCCGTGACTGATTTCTACCTCAGCTCATCGTCATCAAAGCCCTCGATGAATATACTTCCACAATTATGCAATAATGTAAAAACGTTTTTTTTTTAAAAGGGGAGGCATCGCTCTCTTTCAGCGCAAACTAGAGATGAATCAAAGACAAGCGCATTGATTTTAGAAATGATTTTTTGAAATGTATCTCTCAAGTCAGTCATTTTCTACTGTGGACTTTGAATCACCAGCCGCTCACATCCTGCGATGCTGCCAATAAGAGAGCCCATTATCTGTCAACACTTCAACAGAGCGCAATATTAAGGGGACGGACGTGTGTCCTTTTCTTTAATGCTATTAGAATACTGCGTTAGCGCATGGTAAATCTTTTATACGGTTAGATTTCTGTTTCTTTTCATTTAGACGTTTCTATATTTTTTGGGTTAGTTTAACCTTTTTATATTGACCCTACATTTTTGGTATATTTCTAAATGTATTGGTACTTGAAACAGATTATGATTATATACGACCCACAAGATGGCATTTAGTTTGATCAGTTATTGAGGGATTAAAGGTACAGTATAGAGAGTTTATCAGTTTGTGTGTAAAAACTTTCACCAGTACTTGAACATCCAGAGCCCGGACATACGGTCCGTGGGCCGGAACTGGGTCACGGGATGATTTGACTTTTTTTGCACTAAAACCAAGTGAAGAATTTCCAGTTGCCACCATGATTTTCCTGGTCCGGCCTCATGAGATCAAATTGGGCCCCAACATGAAATGAGTTTGACACACCTGATCTCAAAATGACTGTTGCATCCCGTGCAAACAATAAGACATTTAAAAAAAACAACAACAACATGACAATTGAAAATTCTGCATATTGTACCTTTTTAGATTCACGGTACCACACCCCGACGCAGAAGCATCCGTGTTGCGCAGCGACACAAGCGCGCACTTGAACTCCGCTACATCAGGTTTATTTACTATTGTATTTATTTGATCATTGTTCCAAGTTCCGCTCGTGTTTCCGTGCGCCGCTGTTTTTCCTGTTTTGTACCTCGTGGCGCCCAAAGCCTGGTTCAGAGCGGAGCGGTAATTGACAAGCTGCCTCCGACGAGCTGGAGGGGAGAATGCAGCCGCTTTTAAATGAAGCTCCATTACATTCCAGCTTCTCAGCTGCTATCTGATGTCTTGCAACGCACACTTAAGAACCGGTTGGGGTTGTTTAATAGCAGAACTGTAGGATTAAAAACAAGAAGGTTGAAAAGGAATATTTGGATATTTTTTCTCACTTTCTTTGATTTGAGCAGTCGAAATGTTTGAGTGTTGTTTTCTTTTTTTTTTGTCTTCTTTTTCTGTGCTTGTTCGTCTCTGTCCTGGCACTGCAGTCTTTCTACTCTCACAAAGAACACAAATTAATGGGGAAAAAAGTCATAGTGATCTGAAAAACAGATGTCTGAAAAGGGCCTTTTTAAAGTTGCCCATGGGGGATTTCACATTGCTGGAAGTGGGGCAAGGAAGATGGAAGACAATACTATAGAGGTTTAATTATCCAGCCATCACAAATGAAAAGAGGGAGAGGGAGAACTGAGACTGATAATGGAATCACAGGCCCATGTTTCTCTCTCTCTCTCTCTCTCTCTCTCTCTCTCTCTCTCTCTTCTATCATCTAAAGAATTCATTCTCTAAAACGCACTACTTACCCTTCAATCACCGAGTCCAAAGGGTTCAGCGATGAAGAGCGAGACAAAACTCAGGATTTCGCGTTTTTTGTCCTTTTCATGTGCGAAGCGATTGAAAGACAATCATCTAAATGACTGGAGGTAGAGAGAGAGAGAGAGAGAGAGAGAGATGGAACGATGCAGGGACACAGTGTTGTGTCTTCAGTGCACTGAGTTAGATTATATAGAATTGTGTTTTAAATGATGGAAAGCATAAAAGTTGTTTGCTGCAGTATTTAAGGACAGGGTCTTCATCAAAATGCTCTCTATTCTATTTTTTTTTTAAAGGTGCCTTATGTCAAATTTCCATTTCTATTTGCAGGAATGGATTATATGACAACTACACTGATGTTATTTGAGTCAATGTATGATGATTAGCTTAACATGCCCTTTGAAATAGTGCGTCCTCTCCACTGAGGCCGCCATGTTTTTTTTACAGTGGCCCAGAATGGACAAAGTAAACACCTTTTGAAATGAATTGAAGGCTATTATATGTTCTGCTACAGGTTTGGAAGGTAACGATGCGATGGAGGAGACTGAGCTGTCACATGCAATTACATCCTTAGATGTCATTCAATCTACACACTGTACCTTTAAAAATCATGTTATAGAGATGATGATTGCAGTGTTAGATGAGCTTATTCCAATATTTGAGTTGATTATTTGGTTTTTCTCTCTCCCCCTGGTGTGTACCAACACATTTCAGTGATGTTAGAGCCGAATATGCATCATGGCGGAACTGAATATTTAAGCAAAGACGTTTGGGAGGCTCTTCAGGTTCTTTCTTTAAGTTTGAACTTCACACAAGAACTTGAATCCCAAAGTGTTTACTCCCGGAATCCCCTTCATGTGTGAATCCGCTGCCCCTTCGCGACCTTAAATTAACTTGCAGTCACGACCCGGGGCCTGTTCATCTGCCCCCGTCTTTAATCTGTCCTCGCCCTCAGGCTCCAGCTGATCCCGTCCCGCTGCCGCACCGCCCCACGGTTGTGTGTCGGCTGCCGGGTTATTGTTGTCCACAAAGATACGAGAGGCGGCACGAGGGCGAGTCACTGGACGCGCACAGCAAAGCTGACAATCCTTTAATTGGACATTACTCAAGGCCAAAACTCATATTTCTTGTTGTTCTTGATCTTAAGAGATTCTCAAACGCACTCCCCACTGGGCTTCAATTTTTGTTGAATCAATAATTAATGGTCAGAGTTATTTATTCATGTGTATCTCCACCAATTAGGCGGCTTCTAATTAACAATTTCAATAATTGATATTTATTTCTGAAAGGGTCGAGTATCTTGGCTGCTGAAAAATGCATGAGCAGGGATGCGGACCGGGTTTTGCTTTTTGTTCTGAGAGAGCTTGATGCTCGGGGCTAATACCAGGCCACTTTGACTCCAGCTCTTTGAGTTGGCGCTGGCCCTGTGATGTGGATCTAATATGGGCATCTTTCATGGACCCAAAGCGCTCACTGTGTACCATGTGATCTCGTAAAGACTCCTACACGCCTGTCCTCAGATATACCCCCTTTTTTTTTCTTTTGCCCGATTGAACTTCAAAGAAAAAGCCTCCGTTTCCTTGATAATATCCTCTTTGTGTATGTGGAATGACAATGTCGCGGCAAACTGGCACAAAACTTGTCTTGCCAGGACCTCGGCGCGGCGCTAACATCTCCATCTCACTCTGTGGCCCCCGATGAAACTAAAGTTAAATCAACACGCCATCCCTCAGATTCCTGACAGGCCCCGTCGCCCCTGATCCTTTGATGGTGACAGCTGGAGTCGTCCACAGAAAATTAACAAAGGCTCGCTGACTTTCATCAACTTTTCATTTATTGTGATTCCAGTAGGACAGAAGGTTGGGGACCTGCGGGGGCAAACCGTTTTGCTATGGAACGACCAAAGCGGGGGAGGGCGGGGGGCAGGTGGGGGGGGGGGGGGGGGGGGGGGGGAGGAGGGGAGGAAAATAAATCACTATTTACTGGGAGCAGTGCTCGGGAAACTTTATCCAATGATGCAGAGCAACCCAACAAAACCAGAACCCGACATCAGACGCACCAGAAACACCCCATTGGGTAAAATGTGTAATTTCAGGGGTTGGACGCACGTGGAGGCCTCAACAGTGTCAGTTGATCTCGGTGACGCGTCTCAGGGAGCCGATGGTGGGGCTGGTGCTGCCCCACTCGCTGTGCCTCCTGTACTCGCCGGGACGCAAGAAGTACTGGCGCCCCCTGTAGTTGGGGTGTTCGTGCAGCAGCCAGTAGCCCTCCATGACGTTGACGGAGGAGATGTCGCGGGTGTGGAAGCGCTCGTGCAGATCGGGGCAGTCGTCCATCAGCTCCAGGTTCTGGCCGCCGAAGTCGGAGCGCTCGAAGATCTTCATCCGATAGTTGCCATTGTACTGGAGAGAGAGAGCGAGAGCGAGAGAGCGAGAGAGAGAGAGGGATGTACCATAATGATGACAATGAAGAAGATTTCAATTCTATTTAAAGGTGCAGTGTGTACCATTTTTGTCACTTCTAAAAATATTAGAAAATAAACATACTAACATCGTCATGTATTTTTTGATCACCTAAATGTATCATTTTTCCCCGTCACCCTTAAATGGGCCCATTAATGTATATTTACATGAGGAGCGGGTCCTCTCTACGGGGGCCGCCATGTTTCTACAGTAGCCCAGAGTGGACATACTCAACGTCTTTTGAGTTTGAATGACAACTGAAGTGGACCACAGGTTCTCCCGCACGTTCAGAAGGGTGAGGGCGAGGTGATGGACACAACAACCAACTTCACCCCTAGATCTCACCAAATCTTACCCACTGCACCTTTATAACAAAAAGTCATGGCTTAACCCGTCCGCTTAACTTCTCCTGATCCAACGACCCGGTCTATTGTTTGTGCTCTTATGGGTCAAACCGCAAAGAGAAGACCTAGAACAGCCACAGGTTCTGGCCGTGACGGCCGAGAACAGTGGGACCGTGGCTTTCGGGAACTGAATCCTCCTAAACTGGCCCCTCCACACAAAACCTTGGACCGGGAACATCGCTGGCCTCGGTGTGAACTCACAGGTGGCACCATGCGGCAGGAGCGGATGCAGTCATTGAAGCCCGCCCAGCGCTGGTAGTCGGGGTACTCGCCCTTGTGCAGCATGTACTGGTAGCCGCCGTAGTTGGGCTTCTCGTAGGCCACCCAGCAGCCGCTGTCCACCCTTATCGAGTTGCAGCGGCTGAAGTACTTCTGCATCTCCGGGCAGTCGCTACTGCAGTCGTAGTGACGACCCTGGAAGTTTCTGTCCTCGTAGAAGGTTATCTGCACGGTGAAGGGCAAGTGGACATTGTCAGGGTTACCAGGGGTTGTTTAGATGAGGGGCAGGTAGACACAGCGCAGTGACCGATCAACAACAACAACATCTGCACAGCGGTGAATTGAATGAAGATGCTCTGCTCTGAAAATAGTTGAATACTTTTAACTGTGCTTTAAAGCTGTTTTCACAACTATATCCTCATGTGTGGCGCGTGCACATTAGCTGGATCTTACATAGGTATTTCTGTACGACAGACAGATATTTCAATCACCAGAAAGTCTGGAAAAACTCATGAATTCTACGAGCTACGAAAGACAAATGTTGATTTTCAAATAAACCAAATGTATCGAATTTAGCTCTCGTCTTTCCATCCCATTAACGATAATCATAATCATAATCATAATCATAACATATGTTGCATACGTTCCAACAACATCTTTTAGAGTATCCACGTATTGACACACAGACATGTAAGCGGTCACTCTGTAAAACCCTTTAAAATCATTTTCAAGTTCATCTTTTGCCGCCTTTATCAAATGTGATATTAATTTGTGCCATAACATGCTCTATCACCACAGATGCCATGACTATGTATGTATTATAAATGTATATTCTTTAGCGCACACTTACCTTGCCCATTGTAACTGTGGTAAGATCAGACCAGGCCAGATGCCGGACTGGACCGGGCCTCTTTATAGACCCTGCGCGGATCAGGGCTTTTCAAAACAGGACACAAAGATGGGCTGAGTCAGCACACTGTGCTCTACACACACAGCACAACACAACACTATGGAACCACTGCGGCCGCAGCTTTGTCCATGTGAAAAGCTTCTGTCTGTTGTCTATGGAAAACACCGCACAGCTGCACATTCTCACTGAGCCACAATAAGAGTTGCAGCATCTGCCTTTATTTCCCCTTAAACCCCCTGTGACCTACAGACCGGCGCTGGACGGTTTGTTCGTAAAGGTTTACGTTCACGTATGAATGGGGTGGATTCGCCGGACTTGCGCTGGTGTCACGCGATATGTGTTCAAATCACCTCACAAGAAACATTCTCATTTTAAAACACAGTCTTTAATGGTCATGTGAGCGGAGCATTCGCTGGCGGGTTACATGAGAGTCCTCATCCTCCTGAAGGAGCCCACCATGGGGTTGTTGCAGCCCCAGTCGCCGCAGGCCCGGTACTCGCCGGGGCGCAGGAAGTACTGGCGCCCCTTGAAGTTGGGATGCTCGTAGAAGATCCAGTATCCCTCCAGCACGTTGCAGGAGTAGATGTCACGGTGGCGGAAGCGCTCGTTGACGTTGGGACAGTCGTCCATGAACTCCATGGTGTGTCCGGTCATGTCGGGCCTGTTGTAGATCCTCATCCTGAAGGATCCTCGATACTGCAGAGGTGAAAAGGACAAGATCCTCATCGTTAGTCTGTTTTGCTTCGGTCTGTCCTCGGCTGATCCCTGATGCACTTGGGTTTCTACGCGTTACAAGCGAGCGCCACCGCTCTCCCTGCGTGACAGAGTGAGACTCGCGGTGACTAACACAATTAGGATGAGTCTTATGAGGGGGGGGGTGTCATATTCCTTTTCAAGGCTGACTGGGTCTCCTTGTGGGCCTTACAACATCCACTTGAATGCTGTGACCTGCCTGAGTGCCCGTAAACGGCATCAAAGGGCCCGTGATTGACACCCATTTTTCTAAAGAGCCATTTGATGTACACAAGGTGAGCGGTGGCGGTGGGGAGGCAGAGAGGGAGGCGTTGGGGTGGGGGGTGGGGGGGGGGGAGATGGAGTGTGCAACGGGTCTGTCTGTCTGTCTGTTTGATTGACTTACGGGGGGGAACATCTGGCAGGAGCGCACGCAGTTGTTGAAGCCCATCCAGCAGTGGTGGTCGGGATACTCGCCGGGGCCCATGATGTACTGGTAGCCCATGTAGTGGGGCTTCTCGTAGGCCACCCAGTGGCCGCCGCTGACCCGGATGGAGTTGCAGCAGTTGAAGTGCCGGAAGGTGTCCATGCAGTCGCTGCTGCACTCCCAGTGGCGGCCCTGGAAGTTGCGGCCCTCGTAAAAGATTATCTTAGGGAAGAAGGGAAAGGAAAAAAAGAGTTGTGAATGCTCAGGCCCATGCAGATTGAGAGACCGGTCGTTGCGCTACACGGCAACGGACTGTAGGGGACACTGCTCTCCCTAGAACAAGCTCAGAGACTTTGTCATCAAACCTCCTCAGTCTTGCACGCACTTTTATTCATCCGCTTTGAGTGGACTGTCAAAATGTCTCAAATCCAAGGAGCTGGAATCTTTGCTGTCACAAACGGACGCCACATAATCACTGATCTTTCTTTCAAACCCTCTACAGACGAATTTACTTCCTGGAAAAACCTTTTTGCCTCCTCCCCTCCATTCTCCGCACTCCTCTTTTTCCCCTGTCACAGCTCTCCTCACAAATCCTGCCTTCATCTCCCCATCCTCGCCGAGCGAGTCCATACCTTTCCCATGGTTGCAGGGCTGTGGATGTTTGCACACCGTAGCCCTCGACTCATTCGCTGGCCCTTTTTATACTCTCCCACCGATGATGAGGCCTCTGATGCGTCAGGAGCTACTAGCCTTTTACCTTTTCAGATACCCACCACTGTTCCCTTTGTCCGATGGCCCGCGGGGCAACTTATCTCCTGTCTGCTAGAGTTTACCTATAGAATTGACAACCCCCTCCAACCCACCCCCTCCAACCCCCCCCCCGCACCACACAAGTGCTATTCTGTGTTTGCGTGACCCTTGTTACACCATGACCTTGTGATGCAGCCCTTTTGAAATATCACACAAAGGCCCTTTAGGTGCGTGGCCCCCGGTAACAAAGCGGTCGAAGGGGGTCCGGTGGCAGGTCGGGAGACGCGTTCCCATCCAGCAAGTCGCCACCATCACGTCACCTCATCCTTGGTTAGGAACGTTTGCGCTCCGTCCCCCCCCCCCCCCCCCCCCCCCCCCCCGGCCCCCAAGTTCCAGGGAGTTTGGACGGGTGCCTCCGCCAAAGTGGTGCGGGTTGGGATGTAATTGTGGTTCAATCCGTGTTAAAGGGAGGTGGTGCTGATACTGTGGACTGAGTCAAGCTTTTGTGTTGATGTAATCTGCAGTGATCTGTTGTCTCTTTCTGCTTCCATAGCCTGCAGTTGTACTGTGATGCCAGACGGGACCGGTTTGTTTGCAGATGTACAGACAGAACTGCTCCCTGCCTCTTTGTGCGTGTGTGTGTGTGTGTGTGTGTGTGTGTGTGTGTGTGTGTATTCCTGATATAAAAGCAGGGGTTTGGGGCATGTGTGTGTTGTATTCTTTGTATAAAATGATAGATGTTTGGACTTGAGTCTTTGGCTTGTAAGCATATCGCCCAGAGCTGAAGGGGAAAAGGCCAGAACGAGTTGCTGCCACGCATTGTGTTCCCAAAGCCCAGCTGATGCCCGAAAGGTCACCTTTCGCCTTTCATCGGGATAAAGAGCTCGTGCCCCCCCCCCTCTCTCCACTTTGTGTGGTTTTTGCAGCTTCAACGGTGTAAAAGGCAAATGTTTCCAGAAAGCACGATAGCCATTTTGTTCCCAGGCCAAAAAAAAACACATTGCTATTGTGGCGGCGGTACATTCGGCGCCATATGACACTTAGTTTCAGTGTTAAGGAACAGCGTTGATAAGCTTTTGGCTTCTTTGATCACTCGTGGACTTGAAACCCTCACAGGCTTCAATGGGTTTCATGTTTGAAGCCGCACTCTTTTCCTATGACATAAGTAGATCATTGATATGCTTTCATCACACTGCGCAGCATAATTATCGGAGATTATCAGATGTGGGGTGTTGTTTTGTTTTGTGAGATTCTGGAGCGAATACTTTCTCCAGGAGGAAGGGCTTTTTGTTTTTCATCAGACCACGGAAGAAACTATTGTTTGGATATTCCTCCTATTTTTACCGATAAATCACTGGTTCCTTTCATCGGGCAGATTCAATGTAAACTCCTTTTACTTGCTGACAAAGGTGGAGTGGAACACACCGATTCCCTCGACAACAAAGCCAATGGAATTTTGGGGGGATTTTATTTTGAGAGAGAGGTAAAGCAGCTTTATTGTCATACAGTGAAATGTACAACCAGTTTGCACGGTTCAGAGTTCAGGGTTAATCCTGAACGTGTCACCATGCTGGGCCAACATGCATGTTGTTTGATGGTGGTAAGAAACCGGAGCAGCCGGAGGAGGTATTGAACCCAGGACACTCTGCTCGCACATTTCGTCCGACAAGATAATCCGCACTAATCTGCGCGACACAACCGTCGTCTTGTTTACCTTCCTGTTTGCGTCAAAGCATTGAAATGCAGGTCTGAAATCAGGTTTCTCCGAGACTTGATCATATCCCAAAAGTGCAACTGAACCGCCAAGCTAATGAACAGAAGTGTGAGCGCGCCAACGTCTGCAGTCGAGGCCTCCGAGAGTCACGCTAGTTCCGACTCTGTCGCTCACCTCCGCGCTGAGGTGTCGTCCTTGATTGGGACGTACTGCGTCTCAGTCCGACCTCTGACCTTTGTATCGAGGGGACCGATGTAACGACGCCGCAACACTCCGTCGAAAACCGCGAAAAATAGATAGCGCCGTTCCACCGTCTCGTTTTTGTCACCGCGGAACAGCGGCTAACCCTAACTCATTAGCCGGGACCTTGACTCCCTCCGTGTAGTGCGGCTTCCGGGGGGGGAACCTTGTTTCTCCGGCGCTCAAATGATCATCTTTAGCTCTGCTACGAGACGTCTCCTCCCCACCCTGAAGGGAAAGTCACATCACAGAGGCCCTTGCCTGCTCTCACAGTTCCCCCCGGAGGAGAAGAAAGCTACCCGCTGTGGAGCATTCCACTCTTCATCTCCAGAAAGATGGAAGAAAAGGAAAAGGAGAAGGGGAGCAGGGTTGGGGGGGTGTGTGGGGGGGGGGGGCGGCCTGTTATTTTTTTATTTTTTTATTTTTTCCTTTTACCGCTCCATTGTGTCCGAGGATCTTATTGTGCAATCGCTGCAATGGCGGGGGAGATGACGACACGATTAGCCCGCAGAGCGCGTGTCAGTCGGGGCCCTCTGTGATTGATGTGCGCCCCACAGAAGACGCGGGGAAACTTTGACGAGCAAACCCCAGCACCAGTTAACTCGCGACCTTCTCTCCGTCGGCGCCGCTCGCATCGGCGTCGCCGATACCTAATTAGAATGTGCAATCCGTTGGCTCAAACGCATTTCAGGTCAGAGGAGGCCTCTTTCAATTCAAAACAAATCATTTCCACCCCCTCAATCCAAACCACGGTCCGAGCGACGCGGCAATATACGGACCGGGCTCACCCCGAAAATGTTGCAGGAGGAGATAGGAGAGCGGCGGCGGCGCGGCGGCGGCGCGGCGGCGGCGCTCTGAACACTCATTACAAACAACACTGTCGCCGCCGAGGTGTAAACAAGGGGCGTGTGTGAGTTCCGCTCCTGAGGACGAGCTAATCTGCTCCCGAAAATGTGGTACGATCGAAAAAAAAAAATAAAAAGCGCTCGCCAAAAAAGAAAATCCTCCCGTTCCCGGGAGCAGAATGAGGACCTCTCTTTCGCTGAGAGATCATCCTCTCCATTCTTTCTGTCGGTAAATATCCAGGCGTCCTGCCTCTCTTGTCACTGCCAGCGCGCTGCCTCTATCGGGACTGCCAGACGTAGGAGCCACTATGAGCCCGTGCCAGGGCCGGGATTTACCGCGATGCTTCTGATGTGCTCCATCTTGTTTTTTTTTTTCCGGTTTTTTTTTGCCGGGGGATAATTAAAAGAGGAAATGGTGTTGGAAGAACAGAGTGGGGGGAAACGGCAGGAGGAGGGGCCTTCGACCGAGCAAATGGATGCAGCTGTCAATTATGTTGTTTTTCTCTTCGGTGACATTTCGTGTCCAACCCGTCAGGATTTAGTTTGAAAGTTTCCGCTAAATCCTCACTCTGGACATGGAATTAAGAAATAAACATGGAGGCTAATTAAGAAGTGCTCTAAGCAATGAAATCACCGTTACCACTTTCTCTTTAGTGTCATTCCAGTGACGCGCAGATGATCATATAGAGGGAACGCTATGCATTTGACAATTTCATCAGTTTACCCAGGTCCTTTATAGAAATGATCATGTTCACGTACGATCAAATATACACGTGTGTCAACGATCACTCGGTTCTGTATTAAAGAGCAGCGCGCATCCTCCGGTGGAGTCAATACACCTGCCGCAGCAGGGGGCGCTAATTAACCTCGTTGGTAGTTACCACCTGCCAACAAACAAAGCAGGAAGAAGTGGTAGACGTAGAATAAGAAGAGGGTTAAGAAAAGGGTCAGGCTATCCACCAGAGTCAGGGTGAGGCTATAAACTGGGGTTAAAGGTGCAGTGTGTAAGATTTTGGTCCGTTTTTGTCACTTTTATCAATAAAAATAGACATTTTTAGAAATGTATAATCACCCCAACGCATGACTTGCTTTTTACATAACCCTAAAATGAGCCCTTTAATGTATATTTATACCAGGAGGGGGTCCACATCATGGGGGCCGCCATGTTTTTACAATAGCCCAGAGTGGACCTCAACTAAACATCTTTTGAGCTGTAATGAAAGTCTCCCACAGGTTCTCCTGCATGTTCAGAAGAGTACCTCTAGAGGTCGCCAAATCATACACACTGGACCTTTAACAGCTGGTTGCAGCCCTAACACATAAGCCATAATCATGTTCATCTCACAAATGTGAATCCCACGTTTTGTCACGATCTCCTGCAACAATCCACTTCCTGTTTGCAAGAGATTGCCTCCTCTTGCCCTCAGAACTAACTTTGATCGTCCCCCCCCCCCCCCCCCCCCCCCCCCCCCCCCCCCCCCCCCCCCCCCCCCTTTATTTTGGCTAAATCAAGATGCTCCACCATCACAGCCTGACCCCGGCCCCGGTGTGATGAAAAAGCAGGACGCGCTCCTCCACCTCTGCGCAGACACACCTGGGGAGCCGGCGTCTTTCATTCGACGCCTCTCCGTCACTCTCGCTCTCCGTCTGCTCGCGCGCTGTTTTGACACCGTTGCCGTCTCCCGTGCCCCCGGAAGCTTGAAAAGGTTGAAAAGAGCAACTTTTCACCCCTGTAATCCAGGTGCCGTACAAACGAGTCACGCTGTTTACTGACACATGACAAAAAAAGTTCAACGGCCCTCTCATCTCCGCGCTCCACCAGAGCGAGCCGCCGCACCTCGGCGCGCGGGTAGCGCCGTTCCTCCGGAGCGGCCCCCCCCCTGAACAAACACGGGGTGTCGGCGAGGAAGGGGCCCCTGCCTTTCAGCGGGCGCTAAATTTGTAATCAGATGTGATGCTGTTGTTCACTTCTTCAAATTCCTCATCAAAGCAAATGTGTTCTGACAACAGCCAGTGACAAGTGCACCAGAGAGAGGAGAGGCGCCAAATCAGCTCGGGGTATTTTATTTTATTTTTTTCCTCCTTCACGCCACATATCAATTATTGATCATGTTGCCACCACCCACTCACCCTCCCCCCCTCCCCCCCCACTCCCCTTCTTCGTC
>JAFBJT010109284.1:0-17204 GCA_016785325.1 Chascanopsetta lugubris
GGGGGGGGGGGGGGGGGGGGGGGGGACGCAGTTGGAATGAGCTGCTCTCCAGCAACTCTCCAACAACAGCAGTGTATGCCACACCATATAGGGTCTGTAATGAGTTAGAGAGGGGGTCTGTAACAGGGGGGAAAAGTACAGGCGGCTGCTTTCTACTTTCTTATTTCATCCGTGTCCCCGCACTCGGGCTCGGCAACGCCGTTAAACCCTCTGACAAGCACTTGTCACAACCCCTCTCTATCTTTTCACTCCCACTGCCCATTCCTCCCTCTCCCTCTCACACCCGCTGTCTTTTTGTCTGCCCACCCCCCCCCTGCCACCCCCACCCCAACCACCCCCACCCCCTCTCTCCTCTTTTTTCATTCCATTATATATATTCTTCTCTTTGTCCTGGGAAAGCTCACCCCCACATCAGTGGGAAGGGGACGGGGGCTGGCTCAAGGCGCCCAATGGGGGAAAACATTTCAACCCTAACAGCAAACTTTGGAGGGGATAGAGGTGCGGGGCTCTCATAGGCCGAACACAAAGAGGAGAGGCCCCGAGAATTACAATTGAGCTGCCGCAACAACACAAAGAGACACAACAGTTGCGCGAGAGGCCGCGTAAAACAATCAACACTGACATTAAAGGTTCGGCTTGTAAGTTATTTCCATTTCAACTGGCCTCATAACAAATCAAAACAAAACAGATTGATTTTTATCTGAATGTATAATCACATAATATTGTTTAAATGACATTAAAATGAGGCATTTGTATTTACCTCAGAAACGTGTCCTCTCCATGGAGCCGGCCATGTTTTTACAGAAGCCCAGAATGGACAAACTAAACATCTTTTGAGTTTTTTTTAATAACAGATGAAGGCTTCTATGTGTTGTCCAAAGTGTTTGTAGCTATTTAGCTTCAACATTCAGCTTCACCACTACTGGATGTATTTAAGTCCTACACACTGCACCTTTAACTCCTATCTGTGAATTTGTTCAATGCCATTACATTACACAGTAGAAGGGGGGGGGGGGTCTTCATCCCCTCATCCCAATCTAAAACCATCCAGTATATTGCTGAGCCATCACAACACTGGATCTGCATTTGACATTTCATTTCATTGCCTGTCGCTGGCAAAAACTGAGGTTGTAGAGTGATACATCACTCAGATTCTGTCATCGCTGCCTGGGTGATAACGGCTCAACACTCATTGGTATTCACACAATGGCAGATAGAGACAAACAAAGATGGCAGAGCAAGCTCGCAAGACTGACGAACCAATGAAAAACACAATTTTGTTGTGACAGTTTGCTTAACTGCTTCTTGTTTTGTGAGGAACTACAAATAACATATGCCAATCAGAGACAAAGAAATGAGCGTGGCCACCACTGGGCCGCCTCAGCTCAGCCGCTCCTTTGCTTTGCACTGTGAATGTTGAAGGACATGGTGATAGACTGGGCTTCATTTGTCTGGTTTGTACGTTGCTACATGAGGTCAAGGGTCAGCAGCCGCGCAGGCATTGGTGACATACAGCACCAGAGAAAACTGGTTTGATTAAATATGTTTTTTTTAAATACACATTGAAATAAAAATGACTGAAATGAAAAGGTTAATAAAGGTCATAATAGGCTGATTCGACAAAAACAGACCAAGGCATTCGGCACACACACCACAGATTCACTTTCAGTGCTTTGATGCCAAAGTCAAATTACATTACATTATATATATATATATATACATATACGTCCATTCAGTGGTGTAGTCTGCCCTCCAGTAACATCACAGCTACAGGGAATTGTGTTCATCTCATCTGGAACAAAATCAAAGCATGCTGCGAACAAAGTTGTCAGCTTGACATGATACCCAATTGCTGTCAGCTAAACATTGTTAAGTCAGTTGCTTGGTGTTTAGCAGGTACACTGTTTACAATATTCAGCAAAACCTACTGTTGCACTATGCATTTGCTGATTAGCACCAAACACAAAATGCTGGTGAGATTTATTGACTGTTTTTCTCTTTTTTTCTTTTGGCCCGTACAGCACTTTTTATATCTTGATTAGAGACTCGGTTTACATTTACATGGTGACTTGATATGTAAAGTTCATTCCTTCATATACTTATGAAGAAATGAACCAGAGATCAAGCACTTTAAGTCACCTTCAAAATACCAGCATGTACCAGTAACACACCAGTCCAAACTTCCTACTCTCCAATCAGAAAGTCTTCTGCCACTTCTGGACTCTTTTTTCTATATAATCAGACTTGATTTACTGTCAACACCCCTGTGGCTCAGCTTTCTACCAATGATCCGCAAACAGGGCCATCACCAGGCTATGGTTACTAGAAGATATGTAAACCAGCAGTGGCAGGCTTGATCACATGACATGTTAGCAGATCATTATCATTGTCTAGACAGTCACCTCACTGTGCCCGATTAGTGCACTGGCCCTGATTTGCAGTTGATGAGCAAATGTAGCAGAGCCTCCGACACAGGGCAGATACAAAGGTTGTTTTCTGACTTTAAATTTCCTTTAAACTTTCTTTTTTTTTTTTTGCTTTGCTTTTTCAAATACTGCAACAACCAAGTCTTTCTCCACATGTAACCACAACCATAGTCTGCTCTGTGCTATAGGAGGAAGGGCTTCCATACGCTCAACTATGGAATGCAAGGAAATGAATGATTTGGGGGTCATGGGTCAGGACGTGTCCCAGATACACATCAATAAGTGGACAAATACCCGGAGAATGTGCAATTATGGCGCATCTGAAACAGACAAGTTCTCTTCTGTCTTCGCAATTGGACAGAAGCTTGTGTGTGTCCACTGCAGGGACGTCAGGACGAGTTAAGTCGGGTTCCCTTAAACACCCGGTCCCCTCTCTCTCTCTCCAGCTCTAATATGGATTTGACTCTATTTTACAAACTTAGCTGCATGCTTGTGTTGTTGGTCTGCTCACTCGTGTGATGCTACTAATCAGAAGTTTAATCAAGTGTGCCGAGGGTGTGCAGTTCAAAAGAGATATTGATAAACAGTCATCACCACCGTCTGCCTGGGTTAATTGAATATCGACTAATCCTGCTCACTGCAATGCTTTCCATTTTTTCTTGAGAGTACAGTGACATACACGCCCCGTTCTACTATTTATACAGGTCTTATCAGGGGCCTGGGGAGAATATCCACATGAGACTAGCGATTGTCCTATTTCCACGAGAAGAGAAACATGTATTGCTCGCTACGAGAATGGGAAATTATCGGTGGAGGAAAATAGGAAAACGGTGACATTTAAAGTAGGTGTAAAACTCAAGTGCATCATCTCAGTTGAAATATACGTTGACAATTTTGTGTCTCACCAACCCAGAAACCATATCACTTATTCATTTACATTTGGGTTTGATGTGAGACCATGAGGATCCATGATGGTGCGAGCAAATGTTTGCCTCTCAAACCTCAGCGGGGGTCAAGGACTCTTCTCATGTTGCTCCCCAGGGTCATGCAGCATTAGGTTCGGTACTTCATATGCGACTGAGCCTATTCAGTTAGTTCACTGCTGAATTCAACAAAAGTGTTTGCAAGTCGGGCTCAAGAGAAAATTCCAGGCATGAGCTCATTCTGCAGGGGCAGCAAATGCAACATAAAGCATCCCAAGTTGATTTTGCTCCTTGGACATGAAATGTGGGTGCATGAGAATCACAACTTTGCCTCATACTCTTAATCTATTGATCAATATGGTATAACTCCAAAATAAACACATCATTGCTTCCAAGCAAAAGAGCTGAGTGTTTGAAATATCTATTCAATTGAATTTCCAAAGTTAAAACGAAATGAGTCAGCATAATTCAATAAAGTTGTTTAATCAATTTAATTAAGTTTTACTCAAAAGTCATTATGTTAATTATGCTACAACACGATTAATTCAATTAAAATAACTGCATTACATTAAATCGTTACTTAGCTTGAATAGATTGACTGTATTAAAACAATTTCAACCTATTATCAATTGATTGAATTTACTTTTTCATTCAACTTTTCCATCAATATTCTTCATCAATGGTATTGATATCATATTTCAATTAGGTAAGGACACTATGGGTTCCATCTTTACTTTTCTTATGCCACTTCTTTAATCTATTTATTTCAAATAACTTATTCATTTAGTCATGTGCAGTTTGAATTTCGGCTCTAAATTATTCTCAGCTTTATGTTTGATGTTTAAAGACCCACAAGATGAAAATGGCGTTCAAATACGAACGGCGCACATCTAATGCCTTATTCAAATTCAGCCCCTCGAATAACACATTGTACAGAATGAATGATCTAAAATTACTGGATTCCACTGTCGAGAGATGACAGATGTTGTTTTACTGAGATGTCTGAGACAATGATTCATCACGGGGAGAGGCCCCCTCTGGAGACGAGGACCACCTCTGGAGGACCTTACTCCAGCATGCTGCTAACGTGCTGCTTGTTTATATGTTTCCAGCAGGTGCTTTAGAGAGTCCTTCTAACCCTCCATACAAACCTGCTCTGAATCTAAACTTACAAAGACTGCAGGTCTGCATTTACAAATAACCTCATATTCAAAATGTTTCTGCTGAAAGAAGAACAGCAGGTTTCAGGACATTTTACTGTCAAAATGACGACATTCTTTACACACAACTCACTGTCTGCTTCAAGAAGAACCGCGAGAGCTTTGAGCTTTACTTGAACACAGGTATGTTGACAACACATTTTGATTTTACGTTTGTTGATTTGTGGTCGGTCGGTGTATTGCGTGTTGTGTTTTGTGTGAAACGGAGGGAGGACAATTGAAAAAAAGCTCTTGAAAAGCTGTTGAGAAGAGATTCAGTAAAGAAGTGTGTTTTCTGAAGTCTGAAGTTTTTGTTCTACGCCTACATCTTGTGGTGATTTGTAAGTTAGTCACTAACCAGACACTTCAAACCAAAGTGGTCTTTTTTTAGTCAAATCAAATAAAACACCAGGTTCCCTGCAAAACCTCCTTTGCATCAAAATGATTGTAATTGGCATGAGTGAGATTTATCAAACCCAAGTGAACTCCCCATTAACAGTGGGCTGGCGGTATTTTTTTAATAGTATAATGTTCCAAGTCTGACGTCCCAAAGACACGCCAATGTTCACAGCCAGGAAGTGGAAAACAACTAGAACTCCATGGGGCTCTATGGTGACTCAGTGATAATGTTCCTGTAGCAATCTGCCTCATGATCTCTTCTCCCCAAATCAGGAGATGGTCCCACAAATCCATTATATCCATATACATTAAATGTTGTATGTGGTCTAGTGTTGTAAAACAGCAGTCTTGCTTGAAACATGCTGATGTGGAGAAGATGGAAAGGAAAGGAATATTGTAAAGTAGGTGGTTGATTCTTGGCAATAATAGAAGGTCTCTGTTTGTTTGTTTTTTACAGTGTTTGAAATGACTAAGATAATAAATCATGCACCGTTCTACTGCGAGTGAATGTAAAACAGGAAACAGCAACAGAGCAGAATGCAGATTAACGAATGCAAATGTCACAGTTGGAACATAAATTTGAGCATATTTGTCTGTACAAGTGATGGAGGGAGAAAAGCCTTTGGCCCTGAATGGTGACACACAGTGGGAGAGTGGCACTGATGGAGTAGACAGTGAATGCCAGGGAGCGGAAACTCAGCTCTCCCTCTATAGTTTCTTCTTTCTCTCCATCACTCACGTTCTTCGCCTTTACAGTTCATTTGTACTGTGAGCTTCATGGCCCGCTGTTTAGTTTGCACAGAAGGTGAAAAATGGATAGAAAAAGACAAAAAAAAACAATAGGAGACTTGAATTTCCGCTCTCTGCTGTTCACTGTTTACTCCATCAGTGCCACTCTCCCACTGTGCGTCACCATTCAGGGCCAAAGGCTTTTTCTCCCTCCATCATGTGAAAACTGCATCCTTGGTTTCATCACACTGCATAAATTTAATTTGCTATAATTGGTATCTGTGTGTAAGCTGGGGATTGCATGTCATGTCATGGCAATGTGTTGCATGCAGTGACAAACCAATAGAGAGTTCTCTCTCCATAATTCTGTTCCTGATAGCTCAAGCGCGTCTTGAAATTACAATCTGCGGTTCACTGCCTACAATATGTGGGTTGATATGCACTATGCTTCCATCTGTTTTATTTTCAGTCACAGCAGGTGGATGGTTTACATGAAAACTCTCCCATAAGCTTGTTATGTCACCTGCTCAGGTGGAAAGTAAAGTTAAGTGTCCAGCTGCTGATTGCAGCAGAACATCGACCCGGTACTGATCCCGATGTGGAATCCAGATCGGTCCAACATTTGGAGACACGGCACTAGCAATGTGTTTACAGCTTTTTACAAATACACTGCTTTTTTGTGAACATGCTCTAAAGCCACTTCACAAGACCACAGATGCTAAATTCTACCACCGCAATAATGTCACCTGTCATGTCATCTTCAACCGCTGATCCAGTAATCTGGGTGGCAGGGTGTTTCTACCAGTGCACATAGGGACATTCAGGCCACTGACACCCACCACAATAGTGGTAAATGAAAAAATTTACATTCAGTTTGAATCAGATTTTTTAGAGAATACAGTGATTTGAATGAAGCTCTCTCCAGTTTCCTATGGGTTTGTTGACACAATGGCATCAGAACCGAATAAAGTGTCAGAGTCAAATCTCTTGAGGACATTTGATGACTGTTGAAATAAAAAGTCAAGCGGATAGATCCCATCAACTCTTGATGTCATCAGAGGCACTCTGGTTTCTATTCCTTGAATGTTCATCCCACTCTCAGCAGGGTGCCACCAAAGGGTTGTTTGGTAAAAAGCAGCATCTCACCTCATCGGTGGCTTAAACTTTGGCAGAGAGATGAACTCTGAAAGCTGACCAATGGATGCTGAGATAACACCTGGAAACACACGGCTATTATCTGACTCTAAACTCAACACATGTCCTCACCAAGTCCCGACCCGATGCCTTAAAGCCATGTCCCTCTCTCATCTCTCAAAGTCTGATAATAATTACTTTGACAGCCACTTCACTCGGAGATAACGGTTCAACAGGGTGGCAGATGAAATGCAGTGCCAGGGGCCGTGATGAGCATCAAGATAAAGGCTTGTCTGCAGGTCTGACGGGGAATCAAAGAGCAAAGAGGAAGCGGGGGGGGGCAGGGGGGTGGCGGGCTGCGATGAACTTCAACACCACTGGGGCGTGGAGCGTACATCTGAAGATGGAAAATCAAAACTGAGAAAATGACATTCGCACACTGGCTCACATTCCTCCCAACTATTTTCCTTCACTGCCTCATTTCCACAGGATCTTGTTTCTGCTCCCTGCTGGCGGTTTTATGTCATTGCATGCCGTGCCAGTATTAAGAATCCAGTGCCAAGCCTCAGTCCATTATTCCTGCAGAGCTGAACGCTGAGGTCGTGACAAGTAGATCACGGTGAAATGATAAACAGAGGCGATGTTGATATAAACACACTCCTGGCTCGTGGCCTCTTTTGCAAGAGCCAAAATGACACCGGGATGCTGAATGACTTGGAAGTAGTCCTATAACTTGCAGAGGAGAAGAGGGAGATATTTGACATTGTTGTAAATCAAAACATGATTACAGTGAAGAATCATGCGGTCGGCAAGTAGCAGCTTTATCACAAACTCGATCCTGAACATTAAGGCTACAGCTCCTAATTATTGATCAGCTGTTCAACAGAGCAGAGAAGCAGTCTTAGGGTTTGCTGTGAGGTAAAGTATTTTCAGTCTCCATCCATCTCTCTCTCTCTCTCTCTCTCTCTCTCTCTCTCTCTACCATCCTCTCTCAAAGAGGGTGATTTTCCTGACAGTCCTCTCCCCGTTGATTCATGATATATGTTCAGTTAATTATGGCAGGCTGCTGAGAGCAGCTCAGAGAACCTGCAGAAGGCGACAGGACAAGCCTTGAATAGAGGGACGAGGCGTTGGTGCAGCTGTCTGCCTTTTACATGTCAGCAGCAGAGGTTACAGAATTAATAAGGAATGGGAGAGATTGACTGTTTGGGGGGGAAATGCATTTGTTTCCTAGAGGAGAGACAGATGACAGGAATTGCTGTCATAAACATGAAGCTACAGCCAGTTTGCTTAGCTCAGCAAAAAGATGACACATTTAGGGGAACAACTAGAATACCTCTCAAGTAATGCAATCCACAAACAGCAACGCATAAGCGGACAAAAGTGCAGAACACGTAATTCATTCACATAAGCTATGTGGGGTTTTTCTCTCCAGTAAAATTAGATTGAGTGCATATCCAACACTGTGAGTTTCTTCCTTTTAGACCGTGACCAGTGTACAATAGAGGGGTCAGTCAATTGTTGTCCAAGGTTCACTTAGTTGAAAAGTTCTAAGATGCCCTAAACAACCCAGGACGAGCGATCCAAGCATAAATCCTTGAAGAGAATCATGGAGATTTCTTCAAAGACTTCAAAGTCACTCTGCTGTCGCAGAGATATGTTGTCAGAGACAGACATGTAAACAGACAAAACATGCATTGCTCCCTCCTCCGCCTGACACCGCGAAAGCTTCAGCTATGACCTTAGCGTATTTTTGCACATCTGAGATCAAACTTCCAATCTTAACGCTTGCTCTTGTTTGTTGATCTCCAGCTGTGGCTGGGCTCGCAACTTGTGATGTGATGCGTTAGCCTGGCAGAGTTCGTACCGCACTCTGTTTTGCTGTATTTTGTGAGAAGTGGAGCCGTGCATACATTTTAACAGCTATAAACTCTGCACCTTTCTCACGTGGTGGAAAGGGGCACCTACATTAGCAGGTTGCTAATGACTAGTTCTTCTGCAGCTTCACTTCGTAGTGCTGCCCCGGTCTAAGAGAGTGATGAACTGAATGGGCACTTGGTGGGACACGAATGGATGTCCAATACATAAGCCAATTAAAACAACTGCTGCGTCAGTAAATTTACCTCCTAAGACCCAATTAAAACAAAGTATGTGATCATATCTGTCCCTACAGTGTGTCACTTAACGTTTGTTCAGATAATTGGAATAACTTAAGCACTATAGCAGACTTTAAAGATAGGATTACCGCAGCACCGAGGGTGAATAAGTGACAGCCAGGTCTTTGCAGTGCTGGAGGACAGATTAATCCATATCTGACGGAGAGCTGCTTCACTGGTGTATTGATAAGGAGATTATCCCCCTTGTTGGTGTGTGTAAAGTCACATCTGCAGAGTCTATTGATTAGGCGACTCATCTGTGCTCCCACTCCAGAGGACTGCTCCAAAGAGTAGCAACACGCCAGACAATGATCACTCCATCACTGCTTTATCACCATCCCTGTGCAGCTACTTTGTATGCAAGCCAGGACACGATTTCTAATTTGTTCATGTCTGCCAAATCTGCTTATCAAAAGTGCATTGAAGCGAATAGAAAAGCCTGGTCTTGTCCAATTACTGCCTGAGTAATGTCTTTAAGTGCATAAGATGATTAATGGAATATAAAAATATATATTACGTGATAGCGAGAAGTGTATAGATGACTGGAAACAATAACATTACCAGTGGTGTCAAGAGAGGGTGGCTATGCGCTTAGACAAACTTCTGGTATTTACCCAAGCTAATTCTACATGATACGAAATGTGTCGGAACAAGGCGAGCACACAGAAAGATAAATAAGGCAGAGAAATAAAAGGTAATGGAGACCTGGTTCGAGCCAAAACACTTGAAGTTCCAAAGTCATTTATTTTATTTCAGCATTTATCTTTGGAGGCAAGAGCCGACTTATCAGAACGACGAAATTGAAAGACATTCAAGCGTGCAGCAGAGTCAGTAAGAGGAACACTGATGTCCAGAGCGGCACAGGCTCTCTCGGTATTCTCGATTTAGCATATTGTTCTGCATGGAGAGCCTCTTTCACAACAATATATGCCGCACCGCACCGCAGCCCCCCGCCCGTGCACACGCACACACACACACAAATACTTGCATGCATATATATATGTGTGTGTGTGTGTGTGTGTGTGTGTGTGTGTGTGTGTGTGTGTGTGTGTGTGTGTGTATGTGTGTACTGTATTAAAATGCAAAAGCAATTAAAGCACAAGCCACGACAGTGCAGGAGAAGCGCCAACCTGACAGTGGGAGTTTGATTATTTTAATTAAAGCAATATGGCTGACTCATCCATGATTATAAGTGAAGGAGACAGATGCTTCACTTTCCTGACTGGGGACCTAATATTACTTTTAGCTGCATGTATAAAGGCACAGCGACAGTATATGCACAAGTGCAGAGCACTTCTGTAAATGCATTTCAAGCGGCAAACCGCCCTGATGAGCTCAGTTTGTATTTTACACTCGTATTTAATGACTCCAACTTATTCCAATTGTAAATATATGTGATTCAAATGCATTTAATGCAGTGGCTGTGGCAGCAGCTGGGAAATGCATTAATCTACATTGTAAATGAGTTTGTCTGAATCTAAAATGTGTCTGGCTCAGGGAGTTGAACTCTTGGAAGGGATTATAACAGCCACATTACAGCAAAAATAAATTCTTTTTTTTTAAACTGTTGCACCTGGGCAAACTAATTACCATATATCACTATTATGCTGACGAAATAATTTCTTCTGAACATGTTCTTTCCTTGCAGACATGTCTCTGTGTGGTTATTGTCCTTTTGTTCTTGGGTGAATGTTTCTGCCGTCTCGTTGATCGCATGTTTGATTCAGTCAGGTGGATACAGCGCAGGCAGAGTCAGAGGGAGCGAAGCAGGAACGGCTACAAAGCCACAACCTGAGATAACCAAGGATTACAACCATGCTGCAGAGGAAGATGAGAAGCTGCACAGTCTGTTTGTGGACGCAAAGCAAAGCAATTTCAAACCTCACTCCAACAGAGACAAGTCTTCTTGCTTTAATGCCATGTATAATTGAAACAATGAACGGATGGAACATGTCGTATGCTGAACTTTAAATGTCACCTGTTACATGTGCCATCAGCGGTGCAATATACAAGTGACACAAAAGAGACATTGAAGATCAGTTGATTTAAATGATGATTCCTGTTATTCCCATTGAGATCAAACCATGTTCTGCCCCAGAATAACACTTTGTACTTATAATGGCCCCATCCTCCTTCAGAGGTGGTTCTAGCGGCACTGGGGGCCTGAGATGAACACAGCCCGTATCCCGTCTCGGGAATTAGCACTTGTGCATCAAACAAGAATCAAGACTATAGCAAAAATTCTCGTATCTGTACGAAAGGCACACCATGGCCCCAGGCATTAGTGTAACACCTGCACAGATCCCTGCACCGTACACTGACAGGCACCACCCACATGATGTAAGTACCTGTTGCGGGGAAGCCGACCGCATGAGCAGCGATGGGTTCCCTCGACAGCATTGTTAATCTGACAGACAGTTTCCCCCACTCCTCCTTCATTTCTAAAAACTGATCAGGAAGCAGAAGAACTCAAACTCTGTGGCCAGCTCCATTTTGGCTCTGTGTCTGTTTTGGCCGTGTGATTGCAGAGGGAAGCACAAAAATCATGGCACATCTATGCGTCGTAATGATAGGTGATGCTAGGTGTGTGGGCTATGGGTGCACCTACAGCACAGCTTTGAAGCAAAAGTGTGACTCCAACTTAAACCACCTCACTTTGGTGATTGTTGTGACAATCACCAAATCACAATTTCACACAGCCAAAGAAAAATGCCGTCAGTGAAACTACAACTAGCAACTGTGGCTCATCAGCACTGATGTGTGAATTTAACCATTTAAAATGATGTACATTATTTTTTATACTTGCACGATTTGAAACACTTCTGTGCACACACACACACACACACACACACACACACACACACACACACACACACATTCCTAAACACGAATATTTACTACACTTAGTTAAGGACATAAAAAAATAACCTCAACATGTGTAACTGATATAATTTACTCACCATGGCTGAGGTCTTTACTGTGATGGAGCAGAGGCAGCATCCCTCTCCATGACACGGGAGATGGGGGACATGGGACACCGGTCAGTGCTATCACCACCATCACTACCAACTACGGTACCTGCTGCTAACAGATGCTAACAGATGCTAACAGATGCTAACAGCCGCTAACATCCGCAAACAGCACTAATGAAACGGACACGGCGACTTCTTCCCCACTGAAACTAGAGATTAAACTTCTCTCTTCATGTTAGCCACATTACAGGCTAATATCACATCCAGTTTTTGATGAATTGAACTCGTCGGCAACTTAACTGAACTGCTACAAGTTATATTTCCACAGCAACACGGCAAGCGTATGCAAGAAAGACCCACCCTCCTCAGCTTCTGATTGGCTGGCTTTGATTATCTCATTTTGCGTAACCAATCAGAGGCAGACAGAAGGAGGCGACGCATATACTGTCCAAAACATTACCACCAAAACATTGGATGGTACCACTCCATCCACATTGATGCGCTTGACGTGATGTATACCAGCAGGGGTGTAAAGGTGATGTGCTGAACTTATTAGAAAACATATTTGCTCATTACTCAGCAGTTTATGGGCAACATTTTCAAATTACTTGGAAGCTACTTTCTTGTTTGGCCAATTAAAAGTAATCAATCTCTTTAGGGGAGGACACACTCATTTACTGCTATGTGCCGCACCGCAGCTACACAGCTGGTCAGACTAGCAACTGCTCACACCTTTAGCAATAAAATAGTAATTGGGAGCTGCTTACTGGATCCTGCATTAAAGTTGCAGTATGCAGGATTTTGCGGGTAAGTGTCTGTAAATACACATGTTAAAGCTGCTCCTCTCCCTTGTCCACTGTGACAGGTTGTGTGCGCACTGAGCAACACTACAGGAACATTCCAACTGTAGAAACGCTGATCGTTCAGAAGGCAAACTTATCCAAACATCATCATCCAGAATTGTCTCATAGCGAACAAAACAATCAGAAAATGAGATAATACAGTTATGGAGCTGCATCTCTGCGGATTATCATATTGCCATGCGCGTCAAGTGGCTCTTAGAAAGATAATTGAAAGGCATCGTTTTGTATGAGTCTCTGAATTGTTTTGACATCTGCATACGATACATTCAAGGATACTGAGCCGCGCCTGATTTCGTAAGGATTGGTAAAGAGGAACAAAAGGGTCAAAAACCAATCACCAGAGCCAACCTGGCAACCTCGGAGACCATAGCCAGAGTTTAGCCAGTTATGGATGCTAAGCTAATTGTTAACAGAGCTGCTCTTCCAGCCCCTTCACCACCATCCACTCAGCTTTGAACCATTGTCAGATTGCATGTTTACATGTGTGTTATGATGTTGTATTTGCTGCCACACATGAACAATAAAAAAAAATACCCACACTGTTGATCTGAATGTTTTTGGTGCCATGTCGTGTCATTTTCACCTGCTTATCCAGAAGTTCGGGTTGTGGGGTATTTCTCACCAGTGCACATCGGGCCATTCAGGGTGTCAGTGTCTGGGCGTGATTTCTGGTGATATTTGTGTTTTGTTTTGAAGTGATGAAATGAGAATTTAAACTTGGCAAGTGACTGTGACAGAAAGGAAGGGGTACTTTAAAAAAAAAATCACGCTGAGCCAACCCTACCCCCAAAGAATAACAGTTACAACTATTTTCGAAAGCACCTGTCTGGCACTTTATGTCGGGGTTACAAAAGGACAAGCATCACATTAAACTATCTTCTGTGCCATTCATTAAAATACCATCTGCTCACCAAAAACATCACAGAGATTCATGACAGTGCAAAATGACTCTCCAGGGAATAGTGAAAAAAAAATCTTTAAGATTCATTAATCTGGCGACAGCGGTATTAGCGGATGCATGATTATGCATGCTGATAGGCTTTTAGCCAAGATCCCCGGAAACACATCCTCACTGAGGCAGTCAAAATGCAATAAGTGGAGCATCCAAGCAGAGCAGAGCGTTATAAGGATCCAGCAGCCACACACACCAACACATTTATACACGAAGAACAGCAAGAGAGCATAAGAGGATTCAGTGCATGGGTTTGGGGGGGTTTGGGGGGGGGGGCGGTAATCATAGGGGGGGGGGGGGGGGGGGGGGCGGTAATCATAACTGTGAAAATTAACAAGACAGGGGGAGAGCAAAGTGGCACATTAAAAACATTATTCATAACAAAAGACGACGTACATACACAGCGCAGTCAAGCCAATGCGGCTATTTTAATAACAGGCTTTTAGAAGCATACTGAAATTAGTTTTTTTTTTCATTATGGCGATTTTATTCCCCACATTTGCGCTTTGATTTGCCTCCTCTGTTCAAATTCCTCGTCCTGTGTTTGCGCTCTCTTAATGAGTCTATCGCGTCCTGGCACTGTTCCTGTTCCCCCGGGGAGAGATGAGAGGCAGCGGTGGAGTGTTGATGCCGGATGGGAAATATGGTCCAATGAGTGAAGAAATATGTGGATTAGAACACAGTTAAGCCTGATATATACAGCCACGGCCTCCCAGAGCCAAAGTAAACACATTTAAATGAACTAGAGATTTAAGCATAATGCAGTGTTTACACTTCGGGGGGCTCACTGTCAGGGTTTTAAAGGTGCAGCGTGTAAGATTTAGAGGGGATCTAGAGGTGAAGTTGCATGTTGTATCCAGCACTTCACCCTCGCCCCTCAGAGCATGCAGGGGAACCTATGGTCGACTCCAGTTGACATTAAAACTCAAAAGATGTTTACGCTCCTCGTGTAAATATACATTGATGGGCTCAAAAAATTAAACATTTTAGATGATTACAAATTCATGAAAATGTCAGTGTGTAATTGTTTTGTTAAATGTAGATGTGACAAAAAAATGACTGAAATCTTACACAGTGCAGCTTTAAGTGAAGGGAATCATGTAAGTTTGATTAGAGGCTTTTCCTGCAGAATGATGTGGAGCTGTTTCTACTATACGACAGAAATTAAAAAAATTACAAGTGCACTCACTCACATATTTATCTTTATAGAGTAGTGATTTTCTACATCATGGCTAAATGCCGTAATTTGTAAGTTAATTTGAGTGACCATATTTGGCTTGAGATTATATGTTCCTCACCTTCTCTTGACCTCATTTATAATCCTGAAATTTAGTCTGACATTGCAACCAACATCCCCCTTTCTCCTTCTTTCTGAATAAGAACGAGAGTAATATGAGAGTATTCAGGATGGAAATGCAACCATTTCTCTATTTCTATTACACCTCCCAATTGCTGCCCTCATGACCATAACAATTTCTGGATTGAAATATTGTTATTTTCTTCGGTGACAGACAACAGGCTCACACAATCAAGCTCTGACATGTGGTGAAAATGCGCCTGCGAGCCATAATCTTCCAGAGAGCTCTGACTCAGGGTGAGAACGACGCGGTGAGCAATGGGAAGCTGCTGGAACTCAAACCAGAGGAGTAAAAGAAATATAATTATGAGTTATTAGAGACACAGCACAGTTCAACCCAATCTGCCAGTGTGATCATTCAAGGATAGGAAGGACAAGACAGGGAAACATCATGGTGACTGACTGACTGACTGACTGACCGGGGTCAGAAGTGGTGATGGGTTAAAGAAACTAATCCTCAGCAGCAGTAATCTGAGGCCTGATGGAATCTGACACGGAACATGTGGGATTAACGCCAGAGAGCCTCTCTGTTTAATTGTATTATGAGGGATTATTTGGGCAGATCACAAGATTGTGAGGTGACAGAGCATGAACCCTGCGATGTATTTAAACATAATCAGAGAGGGAAAGATGTATGACTCATGATCTCTATAACGAGAGACAGCAGCATTTTTACATTACGCTGGTGATGAAGTTCTGTTCTAAAACACTTTCACATCCTTATTCTGACAATGACATCTTCACATCCATTATACCATGTTTTTAGATGAATTTGCTCAAACTAAAAACAATGTCATTGAGAGTTTAAATTACAATTGTTATAATTATTAAAATCATTATCATTATTAGTGGTGGTAGTAGTAGTAGCAGAAGTAATCACATCATTAGCAGTACGGAGAACAACGGTAAAGAATACGTTCATTTAAGTAATTTAGCTCAGTGGTTAGAAACAGTCGACATTGGTTCGAATCCCACTGGGGCCCTGCTGCAGTGTCACTGACCCTGACACTGACAACCCCCCATGGCTCTATGTGTGACCCAGATTACTGGATAAGCGCTTGAAGATGACATGACAAAAGTGAAAATCTCACAAAATAAAGTAGACATTAAAATAACTTCATCAAATATGTAAATTCAACTCATTGGGTCAGAGAAATATAAAATAAAAACGTCCCAGAACAGGACAATAGTCAGAGGTCACACTGAAGGTGCTGTGGTCCTATCAGAACTCTTTGAAGTGTGTGTTATGGGTTCAGAAAGACAGAAAGAGGCGTGAAGGGGGGGGGGGGGGGGGGGGGGGGCCGGGGGGGGGGGGGGGGGGGCGGGGGGCCACACGCCCGCCCGCATGGCCCCCGACTCCTCACAGCAATTGCTTCTGGCAGGGAATCAGACGGAAAGGAGAGTCATTTATATTTCCTGCACCAGCGCACACAGGCTGTGGAGGCAGGGAGCATTTAAATCTGGTCTGAGGTCAAACAGGAGCCTCAATGGCTTTGATAACAACCGCGCTATCTGTGATGCCACACTTTGGTCACTTCTGCATGCAATTCTGCCCCATGATGGGGGGGGGGCGGGGGTGGGGGGCGGGGCTGCGCCGGGAAACTCGAGGTAAACAAGGCGCAGTGGACAAACCGCAAATAACTGTGATTAGGGCGCGGAGCCGACATTTGGAAAAAAAAGTTGAGATAAGGGAAACAAAAGCTGTTACAACATGTTTCTGTGGAACACCGACGTCCCCGCTCATGTCGACTGTGCACACAGAGACGGGAGCTTTGTCATGAATTATTCAGGTTTCTGCCCTGTGTGTGTGTATGTGTGTGTGTGTGTGTGTTGGGGGGGGGGGGGGGGGGGGGGGGGGGGGGGGTATGTGATACCTGCAGATGGTGGTGGTGCGGCAGTTATCAGCACTAGTGCCTCATTATGCAATATCAGCCGGTTCTACTTTCCTAAAAGGGCATTTGCATGTTCTCTACCTGGAGACTCTACCTGGCTCCTTATCCTCCTCTGAAAGATGCATGTGTGAGATCTGGTGACGTCAACTGGCGAAGTTGAATATTGTATCCGTTTCCTCACCCTTCCCTTTGGAGCATGCAG
>JAFBJT010109285.1:0-12973 GCA_016785325.1 Chascanopsetta lugubris
CCCTTCTAAACTGAAATCTGAAGTGATGGTGTCATATCCCCCCCCCCCCCACCACTAGCTCTTCCCGAGGAAGTGCACATGGCTGTACGTTATCAACAACAACCTGATGTCTTTATCTGGTGAGTGATGGCTCGGTGACCTCTGGCTTCACCGGCCACTGTCATAATCTGCCCGCCTCTTCTTTGTCCAACGTTATCTGGCCGTCCCTGAAGGCAGCGCGGCCTCTGCGCGTCTGGCCCTTTGTTTACCAACAGGAATACTGTGACACACGCGACCCGTTCCTCTCGCACGCTGCTGCTCGTGTCAGTTGTTTACGCGCTTGATGGAACAGACATGTTTCAGGGTTTCTGCAGGTTCACGTTAAAGGTGCGGTGTGTCCGATTTGGTGACATCTAGTGGTGGAGTTGCATGTTGTATCCATCGCCCTTCTGAACACGCAGGAGAAGCGTTAAAACTCCAAAGATGGCTAGTACGTCCAATTTTTCCTACTTTAAAAACATGGCCGCCCTGGTAGAGATGACCTGCTCCTCGTGCAAATATGCATTAATGGACTCATTTAGAAATAATGAGAAAAAATAGATAAATGCATCAAAATGTCAGTATATAATATTTGATTTTGTATTTTTATATATATAATATAATATTAGAAGTGACAAAAAAATGGCCCAAATCTTACACACTGCACCTTTAAAGCTGATCATCACACTGTGATGTGGTCCTCGTGAATGAATTGCTCTTGACTGACATTAAACAGCCTTTTAAAAAAGAGTGTAAACGCAGCTGAAGCTGCAGAAACCCTGAGTTATTAATGATCATGAAGCTCCAATCATCCTTCAAACCTCTTTTGGTCGCTCGGTTGTCGTTCGGAACCTTTTCTCCGTTTGAACGGTTGCCGGATGGGATTACGTGAAGTCTGCTTTGGGTTTGACCTCCAGCAGTTTGCCCCTTTGGTTCACTCACTGTTCTCTTCTCCTCTTCCCTCTGGTCACTGTCCATCCTCCTCCTCCTCCTCCTCCTCCTCCTCCTCCTCCTCCTCTCACCTGGCTTGATTTGATATTCTACTAACTGGCTTCATCAGAAGGTAATCATGCTTTTCACATCATCATGACCACACTGTTGTTTTTTTCTTTTTACCTCTGGTCACGTCTAACACACCGCTCTACACCGGGAAGCTGCTTCATGGGATCAGAGAATTGATTAAGTTCCATACATGATATTTAAGATTAGAACGTTGTTTGTTTTTGGTTGTTTTTAAAAAAAAATCACTAACACTCTGCTGATTGTTTTATTTCATAGCGCTCTTTATTTAATACGCTGTTTTCTGCTGCAGGGAAAACCTTCCAGCTTTATTCCCACAATCTGATCGGGCTGTTTGAGCAGCTGAAGAAACCCGGCCTCGCTGCTCAGTTCCAGACTCATCGCTTCCCCGACAAGATCTTACCCAGGTGAGGGATTTGAACCTTTAGCTTTGCACCTTTTCTCATCTATCAAAGTCGTCATGTTCCTCTTCTTTCCTTAATGTATTGACTTGAATGGGTTGTGTGAGTGTTGTGTAGGAGTTGTTGCTGAGCAGAGGGGGCGCTGTTTACCACAGAAAATGTTTTTTTCCCGTGGCGGCCGAAACACTCCTAATGTTTTGATTTGAATTCTACTTCCTGGAAAAAGTCATCGTATCTTTACTTTAAAGGAGACCAATACATTTGAATGTCCCCCTGTCCAGGGTGCTTTGTTTTTAAAAAGTGCTGTTTCTAGTTTCCAATCACACTGTTCAACACCAGAAGGGGGCGCTATTTCTGCTCATCACAGAAAACACTATTTTAGAGCCTGTTTAAAGGCCTCAACCTCAATTTAGATATTTTACTTCCTGATTGAGTCAATGTGGTCTGATACGTGCAAGGACAGAAAGGCAACTGACCAATCACAAAAGAGAGTGTGGGGGGGGGGGGGGGGGGGGGGGGGGGCATGAGCTCTACTTCCTGTTTCAGGGGGAGCGAGTGGAAACAGGAGCTGGAGCCGTGGACAGCAGTGGCAGCTTTCTCATCAGCCATCAACCGACACTGATTTAAAAAGCGCGACCTGGAGAAACAGACCTGTTCACCGCTCACTCCGCGCAGCCTCTTTGTGCTCCTCCGTCCGTCCCACACCCGTGACGAAGCACCACACGGGGCGAGAACATTCCTGACTCTCCCACCTCACCGCCTCCTGTAAGAGCCAGCAACAAAAGCCCCCTGTTTTTTCCTCTGCCCTCAGGAGGTTCGCCCTGACCACCAAGATCCCCGACACCAAGGGCTGTCACAAGTGCTGCATCGGTGAGTCCGGCCTCCCGCCTCGCCGCCGTTCGCTCCCCCCTCCCCCCTCCCCTCCGTCACGGTAGCCACGGTTTGTTTACTGGCGTTTGCTTTCTTCCCCGTCTGCGCCACAGTGAGAAATCCATACACGGGACACAAGTACCTGTGCGGAGCGCTGCAGTCTGGGATCGTCCTGTTGCAGTGGTACGAGCCCCTGCAGAGGTTCATGCTCATCAAGGTCGGTTCACCATTCCACTTCCTGCTCTCGACAGGGTCCTCGCCGCTCCCCCCCCCCCCCCGAGTTCAGACTGCTGTGGGACGGTTTTAAAAATACAAAACAAAATGTCTAAAAAATTAATAGAGAGATTTTTTATTTTTATTTAAATAATTAATTAATTAAAGAAAAAGGAAATGGGTCATTTAACCCCAACTCTACTCTCTCTCTCTCTCTCACTCTCACTCTCTCTCCCTCTCCCTCTCCCTCCCTCCTTTCTTTCGTTCTGTCTCGTCCGCTGCAGCATTTCGACTTCCCCCTCCCCAGCCCCCTGAAGGTGTTTGAGATGCTGGTGGTCCCGGAGCAGGAGTACCCTCTGGTGTGCGTGGCCATCAGTCAGGGCTCGGAGCCGGGACAGGTGGTCCGCTTCGAGACCATCAACCTCAACTCCTGCTCCTCCTGGTTCACGGAGATGGGAACCAGTAAGTCGGACCTTCACCGCTCTGTAGGTGCAGGGACACGGGTCATGTGACCGTCACACTGATGACTGATTGGACTGTGACCTCCACAGGTGAGCAGCAGGTGGACGCGATCCACGTGACTCAGCTGGAGAGAGACACAGTGTTGGTGTGTCTGGACCGTACGTACAGTCGCTTCCTTCACAGCTTTCATTGATTTCACTTGAACTCCTTCGTTTAGCCGCTTGCTCTTCGTTATAAGAAACTTTTGGATACTTTTTCCATTTGACTTGTGCAGAAAATCTGAAGATCGTTAATCTCCAGGGCAGACTGAAGTCCAACAAGAAGCTGGCGTCCGAGCTCAGCTTTGACTTCTGCATCGGATCTGTCGGTAAGCGGGTTAAAAAAAATGGCTTGCGTGGCGTTCGATTTGCTCGTGAACTCACGCCTGACCTTTGACCTCTCTTTGGTTCTAACAGTGTGCCTTCAGGACAGCGTGCTGGCCTTCTGGAAACACGGCATGCAGGGCAAGAGTTTCAAGTCCAACGAGGTAAAACGAGGTCCAATGAGGTTTCATTTAAGAGGCCACACCCCTAAAGCACGGGAAAACATGTGACTGACGGTGACCAAAACCAGAGTTTGTACCTGGCTGTAAACATGTTTCATTCACCCCAAAATCCACAGTTCTGTGGGGATTGACAGCCTCAAGTGGCCACCCTGTGAACTGCAAGTTTGTTTTTTTTTTTAATCGCGGGATCCTTTTACTTCTTTAAAATACTATATGTTGGGAGTGATGTCTCAAATCGAATATTCAGTGAACCCTTTAACGTAAATCATCTTCCCTTTTAAACCTCCCTGCAAACAAAACGATCCAAAAGAACAAGTTAAAGTTCTGATGAGTCAGCAGGTCCGGCTGAACGTGTCTCCTCCATGAAAACAAGCTTCGTCTTTGTCGCGCACATGAACAAACACCCAGGTCCACACACACACACACACACACACACACACACACACCCGGTTGTGTGGTGGTGACACCCTGAAGCTGATCTGAGCAGATTAGTCCTCAGGTGCAGCCCGGACAAAGTCCCTTTGTGTGGGGGCCCAGGTAAAGCGTTGTCCCCCTTTCACGGTTGGACTGCGGGTCAACCCGATCACCGGTCGCGCTCGGCGGCTCAATAACAGTTCAGGAGATCACGGGGAGGTGAGGCCTTGTGTTTTTATGAAAAGCGATACGGGCCGATCGAGGGGGGCGGGGCCTCCCCCTTTTGAAAGGCGAGGGCCTCGGCTCCTCCTCCGGCTTAGCGGCTCCCCCCGCGGCGAGGATTTCTGGAAACGTCAGCGGCCATGCAACATTTATGCTCCGTCATAAACGAAACCCGTCGCGCGACGGCGATTGCCGCTAAATAATTCAGCCTCCGTCTCGTTATGATTCCTGTGAAAAGCCAAGGCAGCGGAGGAGGGGGGATTGGGGGGGGGGGCGCTTATTGATCCGTGTTTGACTCTGCGGGCGCTCAACACCTGAGAGCTTGTTCTCGTTTAGGCTGAAAGGGATCGGGTCTCCCACCCGGGCCAAGGACTTACACCTCGCAGGTGTCAGCCGCCCACTATCTCGCATCTGGCGACATGTTTTCATGGCGTGACGACGACAACAACAACAACAACAACAACAATGTAGCAGTGTTGTTGTGAAGGGGCGTCATCGGGTGGCGCACAGTGACACAGAGAGTCCCTGGAGACGGTCGCCTGCAGGCGCTCCGGCAACATGTTGACTCTTTGGAGTTGAAGTCACAGGACGTAATCCTCGTGTCAACTCTCGTCCCCGCGCCGACGTCGGAGGAAAACACAACGCGTTTGGCGCCGGGTCTCAATATTTACTGCCGACTCGGGGGCAGTTTTGTGTCTCAAGCGAATGACAAAGAGTCTCTAACATCATGACTTTGCCGCCTCAGTTTTTCACAAATACACCGTGTTGAGGCGGAGGCTTTTATTCTATGTTGCCATGGCAACCCATCCTCTGCAGGAGAAACGCTGAGGCTCAGGATTCACCTGTTTACACCTGCGACTCACTGACACTGTTTAAACACCTCAGTCATGTTGACGTGTTTGACGATATATGACACGACTGGTGCATGATGTGTTTTATCGTTTCCAAAAACGTATTTCAGTCACTGTGTGATTTGCACCATGCTTTTTAAAGTATAGAGATGTATTCATCAGCAAATTAACTGGCAACATCTTTTTGAAAAATAATCCCCCCCCCCCCAAAATGAAATATTTAATATTCTGTATAAATGTTGAGTGTGTAGAAACATCTAAATCCAGTGTTTGGTTTGTCTCCTCTTGGCTCCTGTAGAAATGGCTCAATCTTCTAAAACAGAAACACTCTTTAGTTTCAGATGATTTGACACAAATGTAAATCACGCACAAAGCCCGCGCACTGTGCCTTTAATCTGCCGTGTGCTCGTCATCCGCAGGTGACTCAGGAGATTTCCGACCCCAGCAGAGTTTTCCGCCTCCTGGGATCCGACAGGTTGGTTCACCTCCGTCTTTCACGTCTTTTCAACTCTTCCAGCAACGAGTGGAACAGGAAGTCGCTCCGAGGGATCTGACCTCATGAGAGGAAGATACTCCTCTTCCTCCTCCTTCATCAACTCCTCCTCCTCCTCATCCTCTTGTTTTTGTGTTGATCATTTCTCTGCCTCTATTATTCCCACTAACCCACACACTCGTGATGATAATGGCCGCCCTCCGTCCCTCAGGCCTTCGTGTTTTCCCCCCATTACCTGGAAACCAACAAACATCCTGCTGTGTTCTCCTGCTGTGTTCTCCTGCTGTGTTCTCCTGCTGTGTTCTGCCGTTTTAACATTTTGTGAGATTAATTCATTGCAATCATTGACCTGGTGAAGTTGGTTGAATTTGGTTATATTCTTTAAAAATGCAAAAAAATAATAATAATAATTATAATAATAAAATAATCCAATCTAATTAAATTTCTAATTAAAATAAAATCCCGCAAAAATCTGCAAATGATTCACATTTAAGAAACGTACATTTACATTTCTTGCTGATGCTTAACTCCTCCTCCTCCCGGAGCATCTTCACTTCAGTCCCTCTGCCATCAGTCAGATGATGACTCTTGATGCAGCCAGCCCCCCCCCTTTTCCCCCCCCCCCCCCCCCCCCCCCATGTTTTATTCACCGCTGCCCAGTCGGTGCCAGCCTGGTGTGTGTGTCTCTCCACGCCTCTGTAATTTCATCTGATGGAACAGACAGTGTGGATGGACTGGAGCTTCCCTGCCTGCTCACCTGTCAGCACCACCCGACCCACCGTGCCCTCTGCACATGTACCCATCACCACCTTCCCCCCCCCCCCCCCACACACACACACACACACCCCACGCCCGCAACCACCCCCTCCCCCCCTCTACCTGCTGACCTCATATGACCTTGTGACCACCAACATGCGCTTTACCCGGTAACTGCAGCTGAGTGATCCCAGTAACACGAGCCCACTGCCGCTGTCATCACTTACTACAACTTTCCCTTAAATCGCCTGAATACTTAACTACACGCTGCCCCCGGTGGCTGTTGACGTTTACTGACTGATCTCAGAATCGTTCATAGACATTTTCTTTAGTCTTTTCCTCTGAGAGGAAACTACATTTATGCCACATGTTCTGTTTCTACGATAAACAGCTGTAGAATTATTCATACGCAAATATTCCGCAAGCTCCTCCCACCACAGACTTTCAGCTGTTTCTCATCCTCATTTGAAAAAACATTTTAAAAAAACACATTAAAAACACACCACTTCCTGTTGAAATTTCAAAGTAAATGCCTAGCATCCTTTATCTCGTTGACTGAATCTCCTATTTTCTTTCAAGGCTTTTATTCTGAATGTAAAACAGGAAGTTGTCGTGCGTCATGTTTTCGTGTCCCCGTGTGAAGCGTCGTAGCAGGAACCACGCCGTCGCTCCACTGCTGAACACGGAGCCAAGATGGACGACCTCTCCTTTTAAAGCTTTACCATCGTCATCTTACGTGACCTTCTCTAACTCCTCTTCCTCTTCTTCTTCTTCTTCTTCTCCTTCTTCTTCTCTTGTTTACCTTTTCACAGGGTGGTGGTTCTGGAGAGCCGGCCCACAGACAACCCCACGGCGCTGAGCAACCTCTACATCTTAGCAGGTCACGAGAACAGTTACTGATCCGGGAACAGGTCGTTCAGACCTTTAACCAGACGCCTCAGATATTTGGGAGAAAACTCCGAGACTCAGTCGGCGGGAAGCTTTGGTTACTGATCACAGGATGAGCAGGTCAGTACGAGCCAGCAGGCCAGCGAGTGGGCGGAGCCTCTTCACACGGCCTTAACGCCAGCGACTGCTGCTCTGACATGAAAACTGTTTTTGTTTTGTTTTTGTTGTTGTTTTTTTTCCCTTTTAAAAGCTCATTGTTGTTGCCTGTGACTCCACCCGCGTGAGAGGTAACAACGAGAACATCAAGTGCCATGAAAACTTCTGGAGAATGTTGTGATTGTATTAAAACATCGGGAGATTCTTTGCGTTTTTAGAGATTTTGACAACTTTTGTAGTCAAACTAATTCCTCCGTTTGAACAGGAAGTGGCAGCACATGTGGGTTATTGACGCGATATTTATTAACCTCATGTTAAAGTGTTGTTGGGTTGACTGAGAGTATTCCGGCTGCGTGAGGATTAACTACCTAGCTAGCAAAACCGTTCCCAAGCAGCTTCCCGGTTTTTTTTTTTTACCAACGTGTAAAATAGTCGCATCTCTTCCTGTTCTGCTACTTTTTTTTTTTTTTTTTTTAGAAACTTGGATATAATGTACATGTTTCCATTTCTTTACTCTCCTCTTTTATAGAACCTTTTAATTCTTTATTATTTGCACCATGTAAGCACTTTTGTACATTTTTTTTAATTTAAAATGACAAAATGAGGGACGATGCCAGGTTTCTGTTAACATCCGCGCATTCCCTTCGCAAACTGTTTTAAATGTACGCTGATTTTTTGTAATAAAAAAAACAAAAAACGCTGTCGTTAACAAGAAAAAAAGAACCTGAATGGACGCTTGCGTTTGTGATGTCACATGTGACAAGTCTCTAATGGGGGTGGGGGTGGGGGGGGGGTGGGGACCGGAGGGTTATTAGTTTATGTCCCTCCTCAGTCTTGTCATTCTGTGACTTAACTAGGCTGCACTAATTACTCCCACTGAGACTTTACCATACGTCACTGTTTGTTCTATTATAACACACACACACACACAACACACACACACACACACACACGTAAGATATTATGGAGGAAAGAAAATCAGCTACACCTTCCCTGATGCAAACAGGCTTGATGAGGTGAACTCATTGTTCATCTCATTAATCGATGTTTTCTCCAGTGGAAGGGGGCGTGGCTTATTTGTCAGGTGTAAACGCCCACACATCAAATGAAGGTGTAGTAAAAAAAAAAAGTGTGAGCATCCTCATGTGTGAAAGTGCTCCTGTGAGGATTCTGCTGAGGGAGAACGTGTCAAGTTAAAGAGGCGGAGTTAGTGGATAGAACAGGATGTGGAAAGATTTTGAGCTTCACAATAAAAGCACTGTTTCTTTTACTTAAGTGAGACTGCTGATCATATAAAATGGAGGTCCGGCCCATAATTCTACCTACAATCACTGTTAATATTAAAAAATCTGATTCCTATAAATTCTACAATAACTTTTATAAATTAAAGAAAACTTTTATTTTGAAACCATCACTAATCTACGACCTTTCATGTATTTGAATATAAGTTCCTGTGTGTGAGAGTCATTGAAATCAAACAGGTTAACTGTTGGTGTAACCTGCCTCTGTCAGGGCATAAAGCGGTGCACGACTTTTATTATGAAAGGGCCATGACCGGATGTGAGGCAGCGGTATATCTTCAAATGAGCAGTGAGAGGACCAGCTGAGGCAGAGGAGCTGAGGGCGTTCAAAGAGGAGGAGAGAGAGGGAGAGAGAGAGAGAAAGAGAGAGAGAGAAGAGGAAACTCCTGATTCACCTGAACAAACACCTGTGGACACTTTTCCTTCAGAGTAAGTTTTTACTTTAAATTCTTTATAAACACGAAGCTTCAGTGAGATGTTGTGAACGTGATGTCAGCAGCTGCTCAGCTTCACTCAGACTTTGATCTGTTGTTTTTTTACGTTATATTTTCACCCTTTGATGTTAATTGAGTCCTTTTTATATAATCTGTATTTTTTAGACGTTGATATGTTTAACTCATTTATTTGTAAGTATTTCAGTGAATTTAAAATAATATTATCAGAATGTATTTTCACATTTTGTATTCATATATTTTGATTATTCATATTTTACGCTTTTTTCAATATTTATTTTTTTATTGTTTATAATTATTTTCAATTTAATTTCTATTTTTTTATTTTAATCTTTATATTTTTATTTTACAGTACACCTCTCATCCGTGTGTGTGTGTGTGTGTGTGTGTGTGCGCGTGCGTGCGTGCGCGCTGTGGGAAATGAGCTAACACACTTTGCATTGCTAATGTTATTGATGACGTCACGTCAGAGTCCGGTGTGAAGTTTCCCGCGACATTAAATCTTTGGGCTGGAAAGAGTTTAACAGGTTAAACTTCACATTTAAACCCTGAACATCAAGTGAGGAGCTGGAACCGGAGCCGACACTTTACACTCCCACTGTTTATTCATCCAACTCACTTAAAGGCACAATGTGCCGGGTTTAGTGACATCTAGTGGTCAGGTAAAAAAAAAAACAACCTTTGGAAGATGCAGTCGCCTTTTAATCATCATTACGACTCTGAAGGTTTGTCCATTCTGGGCCACTGTTGAAAAAACATGGCGGCCTCCTCACAGAGGATCAGATGAAAAGTATAATAAAACGAAAAAGATCTGATTGAACTAAAATGTCAAATATTGTTGCAGCAGCTCTGAAGTTGGTTCCACATGTGGACAATCAAACATTAAAGTTACTTCTCCACGGTGGGGTTGAACTCTAATGACCTGAGGGCCTGGAAATCCAAAATATCTGAAAGTACTTTTAAGTATTTGATTTTATATATTTATATATTTATTTATTTATTTATTTATTCCTGATTCTTTTAAATAAATACCTGTTATGGATCTGTGTGATATAGATGTTGGACATGCTATACAAAAAAAAACAAAAAAAACATTAAAGGTGCGCTGTGAAGGATGGAGTGACATCTAGTGGTGAGGTTGCATGTTGCAGTTGAAAACGTCAGTTCTCCTCAGTGTTGTCTCCGTCTCCTCCAAGCCTCCGTCGAAGACTCCGCCCCCTCCTCCTCCGCCGCCGCCGCCGCCGCCGCTGGCTCCGCCCCCTGTGATGGAGAAGTACGAGAAGATGAGTAAGATCGGCGAGGGCTCGTACGGCGTCGTCTTCAAGTGCAGGAACAAAGACACGGGACAGATCGTCGCCATCAAGAAGTTCGTGGAGTCGGAGGACGACCCCATCATCAGGAAGATCGCGCTGAGGGAGATCAGGATGCTGAAGGTACTCACACACACACACACACACACACACACACACACACACACCAAAATATGCTTTTATTTTGAAATGCCTCCGTTTCCTGTGTGTGTGTGTCTGTCATGCTTGATGTTTACATGCGAGGACGGAGCGCAGCTGTGTCTCGTAGCCTCCGTTTCCAGCTCCTCCTCCTCACTTTCTTATGACCTTCAAAATAAAAGTCCCACTTTAGAAAACCAGCCCCATTCGTTTCCAGTCCAGTTTGCTTTTGAAATGAATGGGTTTTTTGTTTGTTGTTGTATCGATTACAATTTGTATCGTCTACAACACAAGAGTTTCTCATTTTAGAACATTATTTTTTGTGTGCAGAATGTTAAAGGTGCAGTGTGTAAGATTAGGTGAGGACCTAAAAACACATTAACCATTTGAGGGGAAACGGATAAAAAAAAAAAAAAAAACATTGAGTTGATTATAAATTCATAAAAAATGTCAGTATGTCATTGTTTTGTAATATTTGCCTTGGTCAGAATGTGTTTGGAGTCTTTCTCCCCGAATCAGAGATAAAACATGACTGAATTCCGGGTCTGGACAGAAGCAAAGTTAGTTTGTCCTCTGGTGACGATCTGAGTTTGGGTTGTGGCTCCGCCCCCTGAATAACAATCACCCTCCGCTGCTTCACTCCAACATGTGGGAGTGAGACGGAGAAGCTGCGGCTCTTTAATGAGTCAGACGCTCGACTCATAAATACAACAGGATGGGAAACGGTCGCCAGGGGCAACGGCATGTTTATGACCGTGTGTGTGTGTGTGTGTGTGTGTGTGTGTGAGCAGCAACTCAAACACGCCAACCTGGTGAACCTGATCGAGGTTTTCCGACGTAAGCGAAAGCTCCACCTGGTGTTCGAGTACTGCGACCACACCGTCCTCAACGAGCTGGACCGACACCCCAGAGGGTGAGACGTCACTCTGTGCCCTTTGACCCCCACTCACTCACTCACTCACCCACTCACTCTGTCATCATCATGTTATCCAGACAGACAGAAAGACACATTAAAGTTAAAGGTGCAGTGTGTAGGGTAGAGTGACTCCCAGTGGTGAAGTTGCATGATGCTCTGTGTTCATTCGTTCGTTTGTTTGTTCATTTCCTTTGATTTTTTTAAAGAATTCAATAAATAATGCAACAGAGAACAAAATGTAAAACAGTGGACAGGAGTGAAATAATAATAATAATATCATCTTGAACATAAATAAAGTAAAACATCGAATCGACAAAATAGAAAAACATGAATAATATTCAAACACATCAGAATGAGTCAAAGTAAGAGACGACTGATGAACAGTACGTCAGTGTCAATGAACACACATCCCTTACACTGTGCTGATGCAATGACACACACACACACACACACACACACACACACACACACACACACAGTTCCATTGAGATACAGAGGAGTGTAAATCTGTGTTGGGTTACTTTTCATTTAACAAAGTGTTGTGTACTTTCTATTATTTCTACATTACACACACACACACACACACACACACACACACACACACACAGAGCTTTGTGGACTGCACAGTGTTTGTCTCCACAGAGCCTGACCTGCTCACTGTGGAATGTTTACAGTGATGCTCTCCCAGAATGCTTTGCTGTCAAGGAGCTGTCCAGGGCCACAGCTACATTTTATATGGTGCCCCGCCCCCTCACTCCCCCCCCCCCCCACCCCCCCGGCCCCTGGCCCTCAGCCCTCTGGACGCAGACGGAGACAAAACAAAGTGCAGAGGAGGAGAGAGAGGGGGGAAGGGGGCGGAGCTTGTTGTTAATTGCCCGTCACAGGGCTGGATTTAGCCGTTTCCACGGCGACGCTGACGAATGACGGAACAAAGACCGAGTGTTGAGGCCTCGCTCTGGGATCTGCTCCTTCGTCAGGCTCATACTCGCAGTGAGGAGGTCACAGGTTCAAATCCCAGACTTCCAAGCCTGCTGAAGTGTCCTTGGGCAAGACACTGAAGCACCGCGTTAGCCCCCCCCCGCCCCGCCCCCCGCCCCCTGCCCCCCGTCCGGACTGTGCACCTGCAGGGCAGAACTCATGGAGTCAGGTGTGACACTGTGATGGAGGCGGAGCTGGACTCAGTTTGGCGCCATCTGCTGGAGGAGAGGAGGAGCTCAAGAGATGGATGACGGATTTATCAATAGAACAGGACACTGTGTGACCCCCCCAACAGGACACTGTGTGCCCCCCCCCCCCCCCCTGCTGTTCATATTATATCATACTATACCATGTTGTATTATGTTATTTGATGTTATATTATCTGATTGATTGATTCATTCCCCTGCAGAGTCCCAGATCACCTGGTGAGGAGCATAACATGGCAAACACTTCAGGCTGTGAACTTCTGTCACAAACAGAATGTAAGTGAACCTCTCTCTCTCTCTCTCTCTCTTTCTCACTCGCCCACCCTCTCTCTCTCTTTCTCTCTCTTTCCCTCCCTCTCTCTTT